>WSXT02064974.1:0-26877 GCA_011762715.2 Neuroterus valhalla | reverse complement strand
ACATTTTAATTTTAGTCGAACATTAATCTAGTTGAAAACCCTTATGTTTGGTTTATATTTAATTTTTTGAGCCAAAAATGTCACTATTCCATTTTTGTTTGAAAATTTATATTTTTATAGTTCGAATTTCAACCATTTTGTTGAAAAGTTGAATTTTTCTGTTGAAAATAATTTTTTTTCCAATAATTGAACTATTTTGGTTAAAGGTTCATCATTCCAGTTAAACATTCGTCGTTCTGGTTTAAAATTCAACTACTTCAATCCAACAGTTACAACTTCATTTGATGCTTCATCATTTTGTGTAAAGGTGTACTAATTTGTTTGAAATTTATTTTTTTTTTTTGTTTGTTGGGAGGTTTTTTTTTAAAGTTAGTTTTATGTGTTATAAATAATTTTTTTGAACTGAAAATTCAACTTATTCCAATTGAAAATTGCAGTGTTTTAGTTAAAAATTAATTTGTTTAGGTAAAATCCATTTTTTCCAATTTAAAATTGGAGCAATCCAATTTTCTTTGTCAATTCATCTTTTTCAGTAAAAGTTAATTCATCTGTTTGAGAACTCAACTCATTCAGTTGAAGATTCTTTGTTTAAGTATAAAACTCTTATGCTTGATTTGAAATGCGTTTATCAAACCAAAAATGCTCCAGTTGAATATTTATTTTTTTAGTTGAACATTCATTATTTGAAAATTCATCAAATTAGTTGAAAAATAGAATATTTGGTTAGAAACCCGTTTTTTTTTGCTATCGTAAATTGATTTTTTTTATTTGTCAGTTGGACTGTTCCAATTTTGGTAAAAAAAATGATATTTTTGAAAATTTGAGGATTCTTTTCAAAATTGATCTATTTTGCAATGTTTGATCTGTTGTGTTAAAGGATGTTAAGAATTAACTTCATGAATACTAATAAATGTTCTCATTTTGCGAGAAATATAAATATGTTAATTCTAGTTTTGACCGGGAAAATAAAAAAAATTGACCGTGAAGATCTGTGAAATGACCGGAAATTTGAAATATTCCGCCGAATCGCCACCCTGGAGAAACAAAAGTTTGTTTTGAAATTCTTGGAAGTGATTACGATTTCAATTAATTCTGTAGAAACAATAATTTACTATGTGTTCAATTTGAATCAACAAGAATAACAATTTTAATTAACTTGTAATTTTATGTAAAATAAATTAAAATGGTCAAATTCTAATCGGATCAATTAAAATATTTACGCAGTTTCGAAGTATTCAATGTTGGATACTTTTAAATTGGAACCTTTTTATATAAAAGAACTCTAAATGGGAAGAGTTGAATAATTGTGTATTGAAACATTCAAAATGATTGTTTTTAAAATTTGAATCTTTCAAAAAGTTTCTGGATCAAAAATAATAGCATTTCAATCATTTTTATTTCAGAACGATCAGACTTGAATAATTTCAGATGGAAATTTTGAAAAATGGACATTTTTTGATGAAAGTCTCATAGGTAAATTATTTTTAATTGAAGGCACTCAGGGTGGCGACTTGACCGAGGAACCGGGAAATGACCAGGGATTTTATTGACCGGGAATTTATTTGAAAACCGGGAATTCACTCGACGCAACCTTGACAATGAAAAATTTTACCATAAAAATACGAAAGATCGCTTTCTTTTTATGAATTAAAAAGAGATCTTATAATATAATTTGAGGATGTGCCGTTCCTTCAGTCTGATTTTAAAAATTTGTAAATATACGTATATACCTTATGAGAGGACGAATTACTATTTTTTTCATCATAAGGGAAACCTTTTGCAAATGTGTTGCTCTTTCAAATTTTTTTAGCTGACTCAATAATCGAATCGATGATAGCCCGAACATACAGAAAGAATTATGCTCTAAATTTTTTCCAAAAAAATTTATTTATCGCATTTTATTTGCTTTTTCTTTATTCATCTGAATTAGAACAGCGAATTTTAGAAAATAATTATACTTTTTACTTAAGGGCAAGAAGTTTCAGTAGAAAAATATAATTTTACTCAAAACAGGGAATTTTTTACATGGAATCAGAACTCTTTAAGAATAATTATAATTCGGATTTAGGAGAGGAATTGGAAAAAATTCGCTCTTCTAATTTGAAATTTGTCACGCTTTGAAAGTCCCTCTTCTTAATTTAGAATTAAGAAGGTACTTCGAAGAAGAAAAGAAGAAATATTTCTGAATTATAATATAGATAGATTGTTCCTTTCGGATTTATCGTTTTTTAGTTCAAAAATCAACTTGAAAGTTGAACTTTCTTATTGGGAAGCAAAATTTTTGGTTGAAGGAACATTATTTCAATTTGAATATTGATTTTTGAATTTGAAAATTAAACTATTTTTTCGAGAATCTATGTACTTTGTGGAAAATTTGCCTTTTTTGTAGAAATCTAATCTTTACGTGTAAAAATTAATCTGTTTCGCATAAAATACATCCATTCCAGTTCAAGATTCATCAATTTACCGATAAATTCATCTGTTTGGTTGAAAATAATTTTCTTCAGCTGAAAATTCAACTGTTTCATTTTTAGTGGAAAATTATTCTTTTCTAGTTCAAAACTCAACAATTCGGATGGAAATTTGTGGTTTCGAATAGAAATTAAATTATTTTGCGTGAAATTCTGTGCAAATATCAATTTTTCGGTAGAAAATTATCTTTTCCTCCGAACGTTGAACATTTGTTTATTTTGTTTGAAATTTAATTTTTGGTAAAAATTCTACTATTCTTGTTGAAGGTCCATCATTTCAGTTAAAAATTCGCCTTTCTGGTTTGAAATGCAACTACTTCAGTTAAACATTTATAATTTTCTTTGGAAATTCGTCATTTTGTTTGAAAACGTAACAATTTCTTGATATATCCGTTTTAAAATTCAACTTTTTCAGTTAAAGATTCTTTGTTTTAGTCAAAAACTCTTATTTTCGGTTTGAAATCGGTTTTATAAACGAAAAATTATACCGTTCCATTTTCGGTTGGAAATAATTATTTTTCAGTTCGTAATCCAAAAATTTTGTTGGAACATTGTATCTTTTGACAGGAAATTATTCTTTGTATTTGAGACTCAATATTCTTGTTTGAATATTCACCTTCATGGTTGAAAATTGGAATGCTTCAGTTAAATATTTATCACTTTGGTTGAAAATTCATCTTCTTGGTTTGAAATTTTACTGATTCAGTTGAAGTTTCATAATGTTATTAGTGAATTGAAATGTTCCAATTTTTGTAAAAAAAAAAAAAAGACCTTTTGTGTAGAAAGTTAGAGTTTTCAAAAGAAATACATTTATTTTTCAATGTTTGATCTGTTGCGTTAAAGAATGTTTATAATAAACGTCATGAATAAAATAAATGTTTGCGTTTTGCGACAAATATGAATATGTTACTTATGACAAAATTACTGTACCAATTTTACCTGAAAAACCGGGAAATGACCGGAAATTTGAAATCGTCCGTCAAATCGCCACCCTGGCACTGCAAATTTATCATTTTAGTTTGACACTTAAATGTTTCCGCATTAGATTAGTTGGTTTAAAATCCTTCTCTGAATACATTCAATGAAAAATTCTTTATTTTTGGGGCGCACTTGAAAAAATTCAAATGATCATGATGAATTCTCAAATCCCAGGAAAAGACCAAGAATTTTTGTAAGTTGAATGACCACCCTGATTCTCTTTAGCGCCACTAAAACTTTGAACCATAATACAAAAATTTACTACACCATTTTACACGTTAGATGAAAATATTCGAAGCTATTCATAGTATGTTGTAAATTCCGAAGTAATGTACTTACTTTTGTTTTCAAAAAGGAATCACACAAATTTCAGTTTAGCAGCTTCAAATATTTGAAAAAAAACTCAAATACGCGTTTGTAAATTAAAAATTAACTAAACCCTCAATTTATAACCCTTTCCTGCAGACTTTTGTAATTACGATTGAACTAAAAGACACAACAACAAAAAAGTACAAAAGCACTTTTCCTCCCGCACACACTACATTTCCCTAAGTGGTAGAGTATAATGTTGTCTTCAATTTTTTCTTTTTTATTTCTCAGTTAAAATTTGGTGTATTTTTCCTTTTCCTGAAGGTCGAATTGCACCAGGCGTTAGATCAACGAGTGCCATAGACCACCAAGCGGTCCAGAGAGCAAAAGCCAGAGTGATGTACGCGAATATGAATCGCCAAAAAGCCACTCTTCGTAAGTTTATTTTGATCTATATGTTTTCAAATTCATCTATTTTTGTTACTTACAATCTGGTCTAAATTGTATTTGATATTTTATGCTAAAGAGGATCATGGCCAGCAAGGAGGTTTGTTGGATTTAATTTGATCCAGAATTCTGCTTTCATGAAAACCCTTATCTGAATCAATTTTCATTTTTTTTTTCAGCTCGACAAAGTAAGTCTCCTGATTATACAGTCGTCGCTAGTCCAGAAAGATCCGCTAGAACCAGAACAAGAGTTGCTGGTGTTTCACAGTCGCAACGTGAGTAGAATAGTTTATTTGATCGTTTATGATAGATTTGATCAATTTCGATGTTTTTCTTGATTTATTATTTGATTGATTGATTAATTGCACTAATACTAATAATTTTTCAAACCAACAGCGAGTAGCAGATCAGGTTCGCCATCATCGAGACTCAGCTACGCAACTTACAGCCGCGATGGCGAATCTTTGGTACCCCGGCCAAGAAAATTATCCAGTCATGGAATTGGAAGTACCGGGAATAGTCGTGAACCTAGTCCGCAGCGTTTTGGGCTCGATAGGAATTACGGTTCTAAATTAAGGTTTGTTTTACGAAACAGATGAATTTATTACACTGCTCTACAGTGGTTTTCTTGCCCAAGATATAAGATTGATTTTCCATATATTTATGCTCACAATCCATGAAACTCTCAATGATTAAGTAAGATTTGCTCTCGTTTCCTTTCAAATCTTTATTTTCATTTCACATACCAAAAATCGGAAAACAAGGAACAAAATAACAGATATGCAGATAATGTCAGTTTTATTTTGAAAAATTATGATACATCGAAGTAAATAGAGAAGAAAATGTCGAAAAAATATGTTATATTTCCACACAATGCCTTGTATGAGCTTTTCTTCTATGATTTTCCAGGGGACAATTTCTTTTTAAAGACCAGCAGTAATCTGCAATCATGTGACAATCCCATTGATCCAGGGTGGCGACTTGACCGGGAAACCGGAGAATGACCGGGAATTTAATTTAAAAACGGGGAATTCATTCATCTCGAACTAGACTATTCAAAATTGTACCGAAAAATACGAAAAATAATCGCTTTCTTTTTGTGAATCAAAAAGATATATTATCATTTGATTTTAAGAATCTAACTTTCCTTCACTCTGATTATCAAAATATTTAAATACATCTTTTCTTTATAAGAGAAAGAATTTTTATTTTTTCCATTATAAGAAAAACATTTTGCAAATTTGTTGCTCTGTGAAATTTTTTTAGCTGACTCAAATTTGATAATCAAATTGATGATAGCCCAAACATACAGAAAGAATCATTATCTGAATTTTCGCGAAAAAAAATGTATTTATCAGGTTTTATCTCCTTTCATTCATTCATCTGACTTGAGACAGGGAATTTCAGTAAGTAATTATAGTTTTTATTTTTGGGCAGGGAGTTTCAGCGAAGAAGTATAATTTCACTTTGAACGGGGAATTTTTTACATGAAACGGGAACTATTCAAACTAATTACAATTTCGGATTTAGAAGAAAGGATTTTTTAAAAAATCGTTCCTCCAATTCAAAATTAGTCACAATTTTCCCTCTTCTCAATTTTAAAGAAAGTACTTCAACTAGTCTTTAGAGTAGAAGAGTAGTATTCCGAAAAAGAAATATTTCTGAATTATGATAACTTGTTTAAATTGTTGATTGCAAATTGATCATTTTTTAATTGAAAAATCAACCACTTGTTTAAAATTTAAACTTGTTTGTTGAAAATCAAATTTTCTTGTTAAAGTTGCATTATTTCGATTAAAAATTTACCTCTAGTTGAAATGGTAACTTCATTGTTAAAAATGAATTCATCTTTTTTTGGTGAAAATTAAAGTATTTAGTTGAACATTGATTTTTGAATTTGAAAATTAAACTAATTGAGAATTTATGTATCTGTGGAAAATTTGACTTTTTTGCAGAAAACTAATCTTCATGGTCAGAAATTTATCTTTTTGCTTAAAATACATCTATTCATTTGAAGAATAATCATTATATCTGAAAATTCATCAGTTTGGTTAAAAATCGATTTCTTCAACCTAAAATTTAACTGTTTCATTTTCAGTGGAAAATTGATCTAGTTAAAAATTTTTCTCTTTGAATTGAAAACTCAATTATTTCGTTAAAACGTCCAATGTTTTGTTGAAAAATTGATTTTTCCATAGAAAATTATCTTTTGCTTGTAAAGTTACTATTCTTCTCAAAAAATTCTTCTTTATGGCTTACAATTCAAGTTATACAGTTCAACATTTTCCATTTTAGTCGAACATTCATCTAGTTGAAAACTCTCATGTTTGGTTTAGAATGATTTTTCCAAACCAAAAATGTCACTGTTCTTTTTTTTGTTTCAAAATTTTCATTTTTATAGTTCAAATTTCAACCGAGAACTTTTTCACATGGAATGGGAACTTTTTGAATTAATTATGATTCGAATTTAGGAGAGAGTTCATTGCAAATTCATCCTTTTTTAATTGAAAAATTAACTACTTGTTTAAAATTTAAACTTGTTTGCCGAAAACAAAATTTTCATGTTAAAGTTGCATTATTTCCATTCAAAATCCACCTCTGGTTGAAATCGTAACTACTTTGTTGAGAGTAAATTCATCGTTTTTGGTGAATTCAAGTATTTAGTTGAACAATGATTTCTGAATTTGAAAATGAAAGTATTTCTTTGAGAATTTATGTAATTCATGAGCAATTTGTCTTTTTTGTAGAAAATTATTCTTTATGGTCGAAAATTCATCTTTTGATTTAAAATACATCTATCCATTTGAAGATTGATCATTATACCTGAAAATTCATCAGTTTGGTTGGCAAACAATTTCTTCAACTGGAAATTTAATTATCTCGTTGAAACTTCACATATTTTGTTGAAAAGTCGGTTCTTTTATAAAAAATTATCTTTTCCTTCGGAATTTGATATTCTTCCTCGGAAATTCTTCTTTACGTTTAACAGTTAAAGTTATACAGATAAACATTTTTTATTTTAGTCGAACATTAATCTATTCAAAAACTCTTATGTTTGGTTTATAAATTTTTTTTAGCCAAAAATGTCACTATTCTATTTTTGTTTGAAGATTTTTATTTTTACAGTTCAAATTTTAACCATTTTGAAAAATTCGACTACTTCAGTTAAATATTTACAATTTCATTGCATTCTTCATCATTTTTTGTAGAAATGTAGTATTTTGTTCGACAGTTCGTTTTTTTCGCAATGGGTAATTTTTTCAACTGGAAATTCAACTGATTCCTATTGAAAATTTCATAGTTTCACTTGAAAATTAATGTGGTTAGTTGAATATCTATTTTTTCATTTTAAAATTTGAGTATTGAGTAAATTTTTTTTGACAATTTATCTTGTTCAATAAAAGTTAATTTATTTGTTTAAAACTCAAATCTTCCAGTTGTTCATATTTTTAGTTCAACATTCATTTTTCCTATTTTAAAAATCTGAGTATTCAAATCTTCGTTGACAATTTATCTTGTTCAGTAAAAGTTAATTTATCTGTTTAAAACTCAACTCTTTAAGATGAAGATTCTTCGTTTTAGTATAAAACTCTTTTGCTTGGTTTGAAATTGTTTTTTTCTAACTAAAAATGTTTCTGTTCCATTTTTCGTTGCAAACGATTATTTATTTAGTTCGAAATTCGACTATCTCGTGGAAACATTATATTTTTTTCTTAGAAAATGATTCTTTCTATTAAGAAATTAATCATCTTGTTTGGAAATTCACCTCCATGGTTAAAAATTGATGTGCTCCAGTTAAATATTTATCTTTTTATTTGAATATTCATCTTCTTGATTGAAAAATGAACTAATAGTTGTAAATTCGTTTTCTTTTTTGTTATCGTGAATTGAATTTCCGTAATTGTGAGTTTAACTTTTCCAATTTTCATTAAAAAAAAATTTTTTGTTGTTGAAAATTTGAGTATTCTTTTCAAAATCGATTTTATTTTGCAATGTTGGGTCTGTTATGTTGGAGGATGTTTAGAAACGTCATGAGTCAAAAAAAGGCTGTGGTTTTGCAACAAATATAAATACGTTACTTCTACTTGACCGAGAAAATTGAAAAACTTGACCGTGAAGAACCGGGAAATGACCGGGAATTTGAAATCGTCTGCCAAATTGCCACCCTTTTAATCAACTTGGATTCTATTCTAATTGAATTATAATTGACAAATAAAAGTTTCAAATAACGTGAATAGTGAAAATGTATGTAAATAGATAGAATTGAGTTTTTTCCTTGTGAAATCTGCTATAATTCAGTTCACACTAATTGAAGTTAACTGAACTAAACTAAACTAGAGTTCTTCATTGGATGGCTGCAATTCTTTTTAAATAACTTGAATTCCTAAAATACTGTCAGAATTATCTCGAATTTCTAAGATTCTTTTGGAAATAATTTGAATGGTTTAAATTATATACGGAATGTTGTTTCCCAGTTTTAATCGCTAGAAACCAATAGAAATTTATTAGAATTCTACTGAAGTCAACTAGAATTCTATTTGGAATGCTAGCATTTAGTTTGTATGAACTTGAACGTAGCTACACTTAAATTTGAATTGGTATAAATATTTTTGAAATATATTTGAATTGACATAAATTGATAGAATGCTATTTGAAATAATTTGGCTGGTTCGAAACCTATTTGAAATGCTGGAATTCAGTTTGGATCTCTAGAATGTAGAAAAGAAAAATGTCAGAATTACACATGTGTCAATGAAAATAAGTTTCGAATATCTCTAATTTCATTTGAATTCCTAAATTTGCTGAATTTTCACTTTACTAGAAAGGAGTTTGAATCGCCTATAATTTACCTTGAATCAACTTGAGATCTATGTTAATTCAATAAGAATGGACTAAAAAAAGTTTAAAATAACGTGAATTGTTGGAATTGTATATGGAAAAAAATAGAACTGAGTTTTTATTGCGAAACTAGAACTTTAAAATGCTGGATTTAGTTTCAATATCCTCTGAATAAAAAGAAAATTATCAGAATTCCGCATGAGGCAATGAAAATATTTGAATAAATTGTAATTTGCTTTAACTCTTTAAGTAGCTTGACTTGTTAGAATTTATTATTATTGAATTAATTGGTTGGAAATATACTTTAATTTTGAAATTTATTTTTCCATAAAAATTAAATATAAATTATTCTAAATTATCTAAAATCCAATTACTACTAAAGTGCAAATTAAATAAAATTCACCTTGGATGAACTTAAATTTTGTTGGAACTGCTAGAATTCAATTTAAATAAACTTGATAATCTATTCGAATCAACTGTAATTTGCTGGAATTCTATATAAATCAACTTAATTGCTAGAGAGTTAAATGAATTATATTAAATTTCTTGAATTACATTAGACAGCTGGAATCTTCAAATTGCTTGATTTCAATATCAATCGAAAGAAATAAACTCAAGGTGACTAGAATGCTATTTGAATTGCTAGGTTTTAATTCAATTTAACAGGAAATCAATTAAAATGAAGTGAAATTTTTTAACATTCTTGCGTTCGAAGACTTTAATATTGACACTATTGAATTCCATGATTTTAAAATTGAACTCTTTGAAATGCCTTGAATTTATTATTATCGTCCGGAAACAAGGTCTTTCGAACAGAATATACTAATTTATTTTCTTATATTCAATATTTTTCTTAGATTTAATAATATTCTACTTTTCGTGTTTCATCAACAGAGGACGAAATCTGCACGCGTCACCAACTGACAGGCCTCCCTCGAGGCCAGTAATGGCACAGAAAATGCTCCAGCAGTCACGAGAAGCAGAATCAGCATTAGCAGATGCCCTTACTTTTAACAGTATAGAAAATTATAACAGAACTCCAAAGGGAAAAGGTGATCACAGCGACGATAGCGAGACCAGTAGCATTTGCTCGGAATACAGTTTGGACAGTTCTCGACGACCCAGTGACGTAAGTTTCAATTATTTTATTTAATATTAAAAGAAGATATTACATAATTATCCAGAAAATTTCGAAAGATTTTCATTTATTCATTCCAGGGATCACAGTCAGTCTCCTATTCTCCGTTTTTCACTATTTTTCCCCCTATTGTCCGTATTTTTAAGAAATTCTGCTATCTTGCCCCTTTTTCGGGAATCTCTGATTAATTTTTTGAAGAGGAACCTATCATATCCCAAATTTGCGCCAAATCTTTTTGATAAACAAAAAATTGAAGGAAATTCAGTTTGAAACCATCCAAATTTGAAGACTTCAACCAAATAGTTCTCCAAACTTGCAATTTTGGAAATATTTAAAAGCTTTTATATTTATTGGATACCTTTGATTCGAAAAAATTTCAAATAGGATGATGATTCTAAGGTTGGAAAAGTGACAAATTTGAAAGCATTGATTCAACTATCTCAACATTTTTCAACCATGTAACTAAAAAGTTAAAAAATTGAAAAACGAAATTTATAACGCATCAAATAATTCAAAAAATTGTAGATTTCAAAGACCCTACTAAAAAAAAACTCAAAGATTTAATGCTCTTCACCTAAAAAAAATAGTTTGGAAACGCTTGGACTTGAGATTTGGGAATCATTAGTTTGCAATTTTATTGAGGATATAAAAATTGAGGATATAAGGTGGCAGTAAAGAACGAGATAACCAATATTAAATTGAAAAGTGATTTCTTTTATTCAATGATTGAAAAAGAAGATTTATAAAATTTTAGTTCAGATATTCACGTAGCGCGTAGTAATAATTCTGTCGAACTTTTAGCATTAATATTTCTCTAATTATTATTTATTGATAAAAAAATATCCATTCCTATTTTCCTCTTTTTTTTTAATACATTGAAAAATTTCTTATAATTTCTGTTCAAAAGCGATTTGGTTACCAATGAAATTTAAATCTCAAAATTCTCAGCAAATTTTTTCGGAATTGACTAACTTTTTCACATCAAAGTTTGTTTACTCGCATTCAGAAACTTTGTGTCCCGGGTAACACGGTTTTTAAAATCCTTCCTTTAATCAATAGATAAAAATATTTGTATAAAGGATCTAGCAATACCTTCGCTTTTCCAGCCGAAACATGGAACAACGAAAATGAAAAAAAATTCCCCTCCTTTCAAAAAGAGATCCCCCTATTTCCCATAAAATTGAACTGATAAACCACTGTAATCCTTGTATTTCTATTGACGAACTGTTCCAAATGATTGGAAAAATCGGATAATTAAAAAAAAGTTGATCATATTCAATGTTTTCCAAATTTTCTGCTTCTGATTGGATTGGCCATTTGTATTGTGCTAAATTTGTGAATTTGTAAGCCACTAGTTTCCCCTCGAAAAATTTCCTTTTCCATCTTTTCGCGACCTCAGTGAAATATTACTGCAGCTTTTTTTATTCATGTGCGTATCTTGTTACTCCTCGTGAGGAACTCACTTAGCATTATTAAATTGATTGATTAACCAAACTTAGCTTGTGAATTTTGATCGAGATTGTATTTCGTTGTCATGTTCTTCTACATCAAATTTGTAGTCATACTCTTCCTGCTTGATCTGATCACAGTTTTAGAGCCATTTAAAAAAAAGGAACTAATTCCCGCCAGACGCTTTGTTTCCTTTGGCGCTGGCTCTGCACATCTGGTAACTCATTATTTTAATGCTTATAAATCGTGATTGCAGGGGATTCCTCTGAAAAGAAAATGAATTGCGTCGGTTGATATTTGCATTATCAGGGTGGCGACTTGACCGGGATTTTGATTAAGAAACCGGGAATTTACTTGACTCAACCTAGACCCTAGGCTATTCAAAATTCTACCAAAAAAGTACGAGAAATGACCGCTTTCTTTTTATGAATAAAAAAAAAATCTTATCATTTGATTTAAAGAATGTAACGTTCCTTTAATCTGATTCTCCAGATATTGAAATACATCTTTAATTCATAAGAGGAAGAATTTGAATTTTTTCCATTAGAAGAGAAACTTTTTGCAAATTTGTTGCTCCGTGTGATTTTTTAGGTAACTCAAATTTGATAATCGAATTGGTGAAAGCCTAAACATACAGAAAGAATGATTATCTAAATTTAAAAAAAAGGGTTTATTACGTTTTATTTGCTTTTCCTCATTTATCTGACTTGGGACAGGGAGTTTCAGAAAATAATCATAGTTTTTTATTTTAGGGCAGGGAAGTTTCAGTTTAGAAGTATAATTTCACTTGTAACAGGGAATTTTTCACATGCATTGGGAACTTTTTGAACTAATTATGAGTCGGATTTAGAAGAGAGGGATTTTTTTAAATCGTTCCTCCTATTCAAAGTTCGTCGCAATTTTAAAGTCCCCTCTTCTTAATTTTAAATGAAGAAAATATAGTACAGTCAATCTGTCCCCAAAAAAGGCAGTTTTTGGAAAAAAATACTATAAAACTTCTTTTTGCGGAAATCGCTAGAAGATCATTCAAAAAGCTTAACCTGAAAAATGCGGGATCGTTCAGGGGCGAGTTTTTGAGAAAACTCAAAAAGTTTTTGGATTCGATATATCTCGGAAATGGTAGGTTTTTGGGAAAATTTGTTAGGACAAAAAATGTTGTGGTCAATGTTTTCTATGACTTTCCTCATTGGGTTAAGATGCTGCGATGAAAACTGCAATTAATAGATGGCGCTAAAGCACCAAAAAAAAACGTTTTCTCGTTTTTTGTCACAGAAAAAATATTTGTATCGCAAAACTGTTAATGGTTTTGAAATAAAACACAAATTGGCATAGACGAAGCAGTTTTTCTTTTTCACAAGCCAAGATTCTATGAAATAATAAACACTTACACGTATTTTCCATGTTGCACGCTCAACAACGATGATTAGCACATTTTTGTACAGCTCGTTTGATATAAAATTTTACAAACCTTCTTAAATCACGTTCAATACTGAAGTCAGCATAGTTTTGGAAAAAATTAATAATAATGAATTCATAATAACAATTTTTCATAATTAGGAATAATTTGAAAGTCCTACTTATAAAAAAATTATTCATTCAGTCTGAAGTAATGATTTATTATGTATCCGCACCAACGTCGCCCTCGTCGGAAACCATGGGAAATCTAAGGTAACATGTTTGTCACGCTATAATTCGTGAACAGTAAGTCAAACAAGAAAAAATTTTCCATAGATTTTGTAGGTTTTTTTAAGACAAAAATTTTTTATCTGTGCCAAAAAGCGAGAAAACGCTTTTTTTAGTACTTAAGCGCCATCTATTAATTGCACTTTCCATCGCAGCATGCCAACTTAAAAACAAAAGTTGTAGAAAACATTGCCTCTAACATTTTTTGTCCATACAAATTTTCCCAAAAACCTACCATTTCCGAGATATATCAAATTCAAAAAGTTTTTGAGTTTTCTCAAAAGCCCGCGCCTGAACGATCCCGCATTTTTCAGGTTAAGCTCTTTCAATGCTCTTCTAGCGATTTCCGCAAAAAAATGTTTTATGGTATTTTTTTCCACAAATTTTACGGATTGACTACTAGCATTAGGATAGAAAGCTTGTTTACATTGTTCATCGCAAATTCATCCTTTTTCAGATAAAAAATCAACTACTTGTTTAAAATGTTGAAAATATCATTTTTTTGTTATAGTTGCATTATTTCGATTCAAAATTCTCCTCTGGTTGGGTTTGTAACTACTTTGTTGAAAATCAATGAATCTTTTTTGGTGAAAATTCAAGTATTTAGTTGAACATTGATTTTTCAATTTTTAAATTAAACTATTTCTTTGAGGATTTATTTATTCTTGAAAAATTTGCCTTTTTTGTAGAAAATTAATCTTTATGGTCAAAAATTCATCGTTTTCATTAAAAAACATGATTTCCTAAATCAAAAGTGATTCACAATTATCGTTGAATCCATTCATATACTTTGAGCTTTATTCAACATAAAGAACATAGATCATCAATGACAATTCAATTCATCAAGTCTCCGAATCGGCAGTTCCCCCATAGAAAAACCTGGTTTTCTTCAGTTATTATTAGAATGACTTTATTGCGATAACTAACCAACTAAAGTTTATCATTTTAACATGTAAAATGGATGGGGTTTTCACCGAAACCATCTGACAGTAAACTAACAGTGATTCAAAAATTGGATATGCGACTAATAGTGTGCACATAATTAAAACAGAAATGAAACTTATAACTATGTTGGATGGAAGAGTTTGCACAGCTCTCTCTGATACTCCACTATCTTCCAATCGTTAAATTTGCAAAGCGACACCATCCCAAATAAATGGTCTGGAGCGTGTAAAGCAGAAGAATGGAATCGTCTCCGAATTTGAACTTGGTTTTTCACTCCGCATGCCTGAATAAGATTCATGGAGTGTATATACTCCATACTCCTAGCTTATTTTGAGCGGTGATTCGAAAACCGTCGTTTCAGGAACCTGATTAACCAACCATATGCCTATGATTGGTCGTTGTTATTTTCAATCTGTCTAGGGTGTTCTTGAAGGAGATAGACGTGAACGATCTTTGCTTTAATGATGTGTACATTCTTACGTCCGTCATAAGAACAATCTCTGTGTCTCTCATAAGAACGTTTAAGGTGCTTCGTCAAGGATAGGCTTTCGCCAAAGCCATAATTCTCTTACACTGATGAATTGTTCGTTGTAATATTTGTCAAGCCTCATCTTTAGACCCTAATGAAGCGTCGTACACCCTTCTTTTTCCGAATATTGTATTGTGCTTTGTTTTTGTTTGAATTTAAAATCAAGTATTTCTTGCGCCTGAAAATCGGCACCGCCTTGCATGCTGAATAGCGGTCCTTGGCGTGCACTGTCATGACAGCCTCGAATATCCTCGAGAAATGCAATGGGTAGCGTTTATGTCGACTCCGAACCGTTGGTAATGAAAATTTCGTAACTGGGCGTATGTATTACCATGATTCGTATTATTGGAAATTAAAAAAAAAAATTTTCCAGAAATTGATAAATCCCAGAAATTTGAAAGTCTATTCAGATCTTTAGGTAAATCCCTAGACCTGGGAGCGCTGTCGCGCATTCATGTTACCCATCGCAGTGCTAGCGCCGAAAATACATTTTAAAATTTCCAATAATACGAATCATGGTAATACGCCCAGTTACGAAATTTTCATTACCAGCGGTTCAGGGTCGACATAAACGCTACCCATTGCATTTATCGAGGATACTCGAGGCCGGCATGACAGTGCACGGCAATGACCGCTGTTCAGCATGCAAGGCGGTGCCGATTTTCAGGCGCAAGAAATACTTGATTTCAAATTTAAACAAAAACAAACCACAACACAATATTCGGAAAAAGAAGGGTGTACGACGCTTCATTAGGGTCTAAAGATGAGATTTGACAAATATTACAAAAAACAATTCATTTGTGGGAAAGAATTATGGCTTTGACAAAAGCCTATCCTTGACGAAGCACTTGCCTAACAAGGAAGTGTTCATCTCCGGAGAATCATGATGCCGGAACCTCTAAAAAAAAAGGTTACTGAAAGACGTATCTGAAGCTGTTGTTCTTGGTGGTTCAGAAACCACCTTAAATTGTAGGTCCTCCCTACTCCTGAGGTAGTAGTAGGTACGTAAAGGAATAGTGGAGAGGTACGAGGAAAATGTAAACCCCCAGAGGACAAATTGAATCATTCAATCC
Organism: Neuroterus valhalla; assembly: GCA_011762715.2. Taxonomy (NCBI): domain Eukaryota; kingdom Metazoa; phylum Arthropoda; class Insecta; order Hymenoptera; family Cynipidae; genus Neuroterus; species Neuroterus valhalla. The sequence continues at coordinate 11,016 of WSXT02064974.1, read as the reverse complement.
TATTCCTGTCCTAAGGAGGATGTGGAGGGGAAAATGACGTTGACAACCAATGAGGTCACCGTAATAGATTACATCCTGTCTGAAGAAAGATTAAGAAAACTAATGGCTAGGGCGGAAGTGGGCAATGAAATAGGCTCCGAGCCTTTCCGGTGATAGCGAATTTCAGAGCTGGTAGCTCAAAACGCGGTAGGAGGATGGAGGGAGGAAAGAGAGAATGGGCAAATGTGGAGACGGGGGAGTTTAAAGAATTGAATTAAAAAATGGAAAGCGAGGAGGTAGAAGTGCAAAGGAGGAAGGAGTAGATACGCGGCTGAAAAAACTTGGAAGATTGATTGATGACTTAAGGGAGGAAAGGAGAGAGAAAGAACATGGAGGGGGGGAATAGGAGAGGTTGTCGGGATGACAAATGCAGGAAACGGTAATAAAATGAAGGAGACTATTAAAAAAAAAAAAGAAATTAAGAAAGGGGAACTGTACAGAAGAAAAGAGATCACGGAAGAATGTTGGGTGAGAAAAGACAAAGGGAGAAGGAAAGGTACATGAAAGAGGTCGAGCAAGTGGTGGAAAATCGGGTGATAGGTGAAGAAAGAAGGATGGTCGCTGGAGACGAGGATAAGGGAGAAAGTGTCAGTAGAGAAAAGGTGAATGAAGCAATTGCAAAGCTGAAAAGAAACAAGGCATCCAGTGAGGATGACGTGGAAAAGGAAGCACTGAAATATAGTGGAGTAAGGATGATAGAAGAGATGTGAAAGATTTGTAGTAAGGTTTGGAGAGGTGAAGTGTGGCCGAAGGAATGAAAGACAGAGCTGGTAGTACCCTTGATCAAGAAAGGAAAGGAGAAAAGGGTAGATAAATATGAAGGTATCACACTTTTGTCAGTAGGATATAAAGTTAACGTGGAAGTGCTTGGAAAGAGGCTGGAAAGAAAGGTAAAGAGAGAGAAGTATACCACACAACCAGACAGAGTTTAGGAAAGGGATAGAGACCACTGATAATATCTATATTCTCAATTTTCTAGTCAATAGGATTTTGAATCAGAAGAAAGAAAAACTGATAGCACTGTTTGTGGATTTTAAAGCAGCATTTGACTCCGTGTAGAGGAGGGTGCTATGGAAGTCTAGGAAAGAGAGAGAATGGTTAAAGAAGGGTTGATTTAGAGGATGAAGAAGATATTTGTAGAGACTAAGATAAGGGTGAAGATAGAGCAGACGATGTAGTTCTAGTAGCGGATGATGAAAGAGGGATGAGTCTAGTAATAAAAGCGTTCGAAGATTATGTGAGAGGAGAAGATTTAAAATTGAATGAATAGAACTGAGATGATATGTTTTAAAAAGAGGGAGCGTAGAGTAGAGTATGAATGTGAAATTAGTAATAAGGAGGTAGAGTTGGTAGAGGAGTTCTGCTACCTAAGTTTTTGGCTTGAAGCAGAAGGTGGAACTGTTCTGCTACTGAAAAAGAGATTGTGATGTGCGTGTGAAAAAATGTCAGAGCGTGAGCTATGGAGAAGAAAAGGCTTAAGGATGACTGGAGAATGAGAGTGTGAATGGTTGTTGTGCTAGTGTGGTCAGTGTTGAGTTATAGAGTGGAAATCTGGGGATTGAAAAAGCATGAAAGAGTGGAGAGTCTGCATGAGAGATTTCTCAGATGGGTTTATGTTGTTGAGTTAGAGCTGTCCAGCTTATATGCTGAGAAAAGAAATAGGGAGAGGGAAAATGATGGTCAGGGAACTAAAAACGTCATGGAATTTTTAAGAAGAACTGAAAGGTGAGGAGGGAAGTAGGATTACTCGAGCGAATGTCCAGGAGATTATAAATGGAGGGAGGAGGAAGACTCGAAATGAGAGAAGGAGAGATGCGAATGAAGGGTTGAGTGTGGTGTGCAAGTGAAGGGTAGGGAATGGCAGAGAATAGAGGAAGAAATGAAGGCTAGGCAGGAAGAGAAAAGACGAGAAAAAAATTTCTCAGTCAAGGTATGATAACTGGCATAGGATTGTTCAGGGTGAAGGAAAGCCGGAATAACTCAAAAATATTAAGAAGATGAAGTGGAATAGTGTTGAGAATCAGGATGGAAGAGAGGTAAGAGCATGTAGATATAGGACGAATAAAGACGGGAATTGGTGTAGAGTATGCATCATGGTTGCATGTGTTAAAGAGGTGTACAGGTTGCGGAGGAGGAGGGGAGAGTATGGAAGAGAGGTAAAAATGCATTTTGAATGGGAATAATCAGGCTCAGCAGTAGATGACGAGGCTAGAAGAGAGGAGAGAATGTATGTTTGAAGGGAATAAAGACTAAAATCTTTGGATTCATAGAGGTAAGAGGAAACGGAAGCCCATGCAAGGTCAGAAAGGTCGAAAGCGTGTAGAATTAGGGGTTTTCTTAAGACCATATGGAAGGAATAGTTGGTAAGGTTGTAAATAAGGTTTGTAGATAAGAAAATATGCATAATATGTATATGTAATGGTTATGTAAAAACTCTTAAACCTGTAAAAGGGGGAGAGTATAAACAAATAAAGAAGAAGGATGAGTTCATGGATGTGCTAAGAGAAACTGAGCGGCTGGAAAGGATTTTTTCCAAATAGATGTAAAACTGTGACCAGATCAAGCAGGAAGAATATGACTAGTAATTTGATTTAGAAGAATGAGACGAGGAAATATGATTCCCCTTCAAACGGCACATTTATCAAATTCAAAAATTTCAACATTTGGAGCAATAAGGGTCAGAAAAAAGAGTGGATTTCGAAATTTAATCGAACCCCGTGTCCATGACAATGTAGTTAATGCATGTTTGATTTTTCTTTTGATTTTTGTTGCGGCGAATTTGTTTGGTTGGGACTAATCGATGCGCCATGTCTTGTCGTCTTGTCATCCGTACCCGTTAGTCCTTCTCGTGGAGCGGCTCGCAACAGAGACTTTATCGAGATTTGTGGGATCAATCTATCCCTAAGGTTTGTTCCCTTCAATAAATTGCATTTGTTTGGTGTTGGGGTAACTGGAATTTTTCGGAAAATTGAGAATCTGAAATTGGAGAAACAATATCAAATCTCTTATAAATGTCCAAAAAAAAAAACACAAAACAAAAGTATTCGAATAATCTACCAACGTTTCGGTGTTCAACTAACACCCTTATCAAGGTAGAAACAATCTCCCAGCACATCAGAACTCCAGAGAACCCAGGCTTGTTCTCTACCTGAATTCCCACTGAAGACTAATCGAACTTTGGAACCCTCACTCGTTCAAGACCCATATCAATCAAGACGTGTCACCCAGCAGGTCAAAATCCACGATGAACCCAGTGCTCTCTACTTTTACTTTTAAATATATTCAATCATGGTATCATAGCTTTTGCTAAATTTATCCAAATCAGTTTTCAAATTGATAGAAGACTCCTCCTGCTTTTTAATGAAAAGCATTCCCATAAATTCTCTCTTACTCTCATTACTTTCACTGTTTCAAACCTTGAACATTTGAACATTGCCAAACTCTGCCTCCGCGGTTCCTACCTATTGACTTATTTGCTATTCCTTATCTACTATTTACATTGACCCTACATCTACTTCCTCTCCTCCTTACGCATCTCTCTCCATTCCTCCTCCTCCTTTCTTCTCTGCTCCGTCTTGTCCAACACCCCCTTCGCCCATGCAATCGCCACTTTCTCCCCTTTTTCATGCAGTATTAATTCCATGCTAATTCCACTCCCTCCTCCCACTTCCCTCCTCTCCTTTTCTCCTTCTCCTACCAACATTCCCTAACCAGCCTTCTTCCCCCTTCTTCCATGAATTTCTCCTCATACTTACACGCCGGGCTACCTGTAGAAATCCCCAAACTCGTTCTCCATGTCTCCCTTCTCACAATACTACTAGGTGTACTTCTATCCAACCCCAGTGTCCATAGGATATACCTTTCCTGAACCCTTTTTAGTTTCTCGCTTTCCTTCCGCCCCCACACCTCTACTCCATACAGTAGCACGCTCATAACAAGGGAACTAAACAGCTTCATCCTCCTTTCAAAGTCTTCTGCAAACAACCTCTTTCCCAATCCCCACACCTGCCTCATCACAACATTTGCCCTCGATACTCTCTCTCTCATTTATATGCCCATTCACTCCTCCATTCCTCCGAAATAGGAACCCCAGGTACACGAACTCTTTCATTTTTCCCTGCACCACCGTCCCTTTTCATTTCGAAGCCCCTCTCTTATCTCTTCCACCTCCTCTCCTGAACACCATAACCTTGGACTTTTCTGCTCTTTCAATGCTTTCAAAAATCTCTTTCAATGCTTCCTCACTTTTTGCCAGGAACACCATGTCATCTGCATACGCAAGTGACCAAATTCTAACCCCTCCTACCCTCACTCCCCCAACTACTCCTTCCTATAGCTTTCTCTCATGTCAGCGATTAAGATCGCGAAAAGGGTTGGGCTGAGCGGACATCCTTGCCTCAACCTCCTATCCATACAGGAGCCCTTTGAAATCGTGTTCCCTCCTCTCATCCTATCTTTCGTATCTTTATAGACCTCTCTTACCCTTTCGATCAGACCTTTCTCTACTCCCCTCTCCTCCATCGCCTCCCATAACCTCCCCCGATCCAACGATGGGAAAGCACCTTTTAGATCTACGAAAAACGCATATACTTTTGACCCCTTCCTTATCATTCCTCTATCCACCACGTGCTGAAAAATATCAATATTGTCTATAGTGTTCCTACCTTCTCAGAATCCCACCGGAGTCTCCGGCAATATGCCTTTCCCCTCGACATTCTTTCGTAGCGTCTCCGCTAATACCATTGCGTACTTTTTGTACCTCACCCCTCCATACCTTCTTAACTACCTCTTTTATCCTTTTTTCTAACAGCTGGTGTGCTAAAATTCCACGCTTCGTTCTGCACTACGTCCAAGCCTGCTACCTTCAACCTTTTTAGTTTTCTCATCTGCAACTCTATCTCCTCGTCACTTAACTCTGCCCTCTCTCCTCTCTTGTTCTTCTACCTCCCTTATCTATCTTTCGTTCGTTTGAGTCCTGAAATGAGTCTTTGAAATACTCCCTCCATTCCTCACTTCCGATCTTCTCACTTATCCCCTCCCTGCGCTTTCTAAACTTAATTATTGTCTTCCACACGTCCCCCTCGGTCTTCACACTCCTCAACTCTTCTTCCAGCTCCTCTCTCCATTGCTCTTTTCTTTTACACAGCAACTTTAACTCCTTCCTCATCTTTACATACTCCTTTCTCTTCGCGGTTCCATCATTTGACTTCTTGTACTTCCTTTTTACCCTCCTCTTCATCTTTTTACATACCCTATCCTATCACGGTTCCACCATTCCCTTCTTCTTCTTCCTAAATCTTTTCTTTTGCACACACCCTGTCACTTTCATTTTTAGATCTCCCCATATCTCTTCCACCGACTCCACTTTAAAAGTCACTTCCTCTAGCTGATCCTGGTACTTTTCTATAGCCTCCCCCGTATGTATCTGGCTTCTTCATACAAACAGTAATATTTTTCTTGTCAGCATTACTACAAATTAAATCTGGAATGTTTCTAAGGAACTTTTCAGTAATCATAAAATCTTTAGCAATTTTCCTATCAATACTACCTATGTGTGAACAATTTCTATCAACAAAACACGGTTATTGATGTGTCAGGAGATCAATAATTTTATCTTGCGGCAAACAAAATTCGAATTCACTCCTTATTATCTGAATTTTTCTCTTCAAAAAATTAACGTGATTTGAAGCATGAAGGAAAGAAGGAATTACGAAGAGATGGGACAATATTAGATTAAGTACTCGGCTGGGTCAGAAAGAGTTCCTAAGAGGGATAGAATTTATTATGAACTCAACTTTTTTCAAATTTAATGGAAGATTTTATAAGCAAAAATGCGGTACTCCTATAGGTTCTGTTATTTCTCCAATTCTGGCTGAGATAGTGATGGAGGATCTAGAAAATTTTGCCATTGAGAAATGAGATTTTGATTTGCCTTTTTATTTCCGGTATGTAAATGATACTTTTTTATGTATCCTCCAGAAAAGTTGCAAACAGTTATTGATGCCTTCAACAGCTTCCATCCTCAACTTCAATTCACATACGAAATTGAGACGAATAATAGAATTAGTTCCCTTGACATAGAAATAGTCAAAAATCAAGATAGTCGTATTCTTAAAAATTGGTATAGAAAGAGTACCTATTCAGGCAGAATCTTGAATTTCCTTCCGGCTCATTCCATCCAGAACAAAATTGCAGTTATAAAAAATTTGGTTGACAGAGCTCTGATTTTTTCTCATGTTTCGTTTTTCAGAGAAAATTTAAATATTGCTAGGAATATCCTTCTTATGAATCATGATCCACCTAATTTGATTGAGAAGCATAAAAGAATATTCCATGTTGAAGAAGTTTAAAACTCATACCATTTTTAGAGCCCCTTTCAAAATGGATTCGATAGTAATCTTTGGTAAGGATCGTCCTAATACTTTTGAAAAGAGTGGTATTATTTAAAGGATAACATGTAAAATTTGTGAGATGACTGATGTGGCACAGACTGTCTGGGAGATTTCTCAATACTAGGGTGGAAGAGTTCATTTGGAACGTTGCACAGTGGTTCAAGATCCCAAATTTGTGGCCAAAACTAAAAAAGTTAATATTTATGACTTCTCAAGTGCTCATATCCCGTTTCTTAATTCACTGATTCCAAAAATGATATTAAAAATCCGAAATGTCGGACACTTTCCCAAAATTTTCTATTGTTTTCCACGAAAATAAGTACAAAGAAGTTTTTTTGGTCGCTGATTTCAAAAATGATATTAAAAATTCAAAATTGAAAATGGTGGACATTTGTCCAAATTTTTCTAATGTTCCCACGAAAATAAGTACAAAGGGTGTTTTTGGGTTGTTGATTTAAAAAATGATATTGAAAATTCAAAATTGAAAGTGGCGGTCCCAAAATGTTGGACAATGTTCAAAAATTTTCTATGCTTCTCCACAAAAAGAAGTACGAAAGGGGTTTCTGGGTCGCTTATTTCAAAAATGATATCTGAAATTCGAAATTCAAAATGTTGGACTAAAAATGGCGTACATTTTAAGTTCAGAAGAACCATTCCCAAAGCCTCTCGCGAGGGTTGATAAGTAGTAATAGAATCAAGATTCAGGTCCTCGGAGGATTTCACATATTCGAAAATTTTGAGACGTTTTCATTTCACGGCCCGCGTCTTGGATCCTGTCAATAACGGAGTAAAAAATGTATGGCCTTATTTCCCAGTTTATAAACTTTTTACGCCAAAAATCCGAAGTTTTTATTCTGAATTCGCTTCTCTTTTACAATTTTTTCGTTACATTTATTACTGTTACATATATTTATTGTTTATATATTTATAGTTTTTTTATAATATTTATTCGTTATATTTTCCGATGAGAAAATGGAATATTTCAACTGATAAATACTATAATTTCATGGAATAGTAAAATTCAATCCGGACACCCTATGTATTGTGTCCAGCACATTTCAAACGTTACCAAGGGCATATTCGAACGTCACTGAATAAATTATTTTAATTTTGAATGAGTATCTTTCCGGCATGGCGTGTGGCGCTTAGACAATCATGTATTGGTGGGCTATAGCGCGGATGAGCACTTCCACGTGGTTGTAAAAAAAGCACATTTATTTCTATGGGGGTAACTCGGGGCAGCTTTCGTTGAAGGAATAAAAAATTTGGTACTTTTTGGCAATCAAAATGGAAATTCCTGGCGCACGCACTCGTAGGCAAGAAAAGGATTCACTACGTATATTCCTGACTTATATGGAAAAAAATTTTTGGACGTGCACATTTCACTCCCAACATCATTAACATGCTTGTTCAGAATGCAAATCCGGAAGCAAGCAACGATTTAACGTACCTTCAGAAATATCATCTATGTCGATTATTCTGTTTCCAGCACGAACTCCCAGAAAAACAACATTTTTTGTCTAACGCTCGAAAGTCGAGAAACAAACTGATGGGCGCGCATTCGGCGAAGAATGGTCGCTACAAAGACAGTTTTGAATATAGTGACTTCCCTTTTACAGAATAATGCTCCAACACCTCCTAAAGAAGTATAAAGGAACACGTACCTTAGCCAGTAAACTTCAAATTTTGAGGGTTTGGTCAGCTTTTTGGGATCTTGAACCACTGTGCGTTGTTATAAATGTGTGCTTGCCAGACATGCAAAGGATTGTGTTGATCATGAATTTGATTGGGAAAATGTTCAAGGTTTGCATAATGAAAGTAATGAGAGTAAGAGAGAATTTATGGGAATGCTTTTTATTAAATTATTATACCTAATATATTTAAAATTGGAAGTAGAGAGCAGCCTGGGTTATCTGGGGTTCTGATGTGCTGGGAGATTGTTTTTACCTTGATAAGGGTGTTAAGTGAACACTGAAACGTTGGTAGTTAATTCGAATATTTTTGTTCTGTGTTTTTTTTTGGAGAAAAAAAACGAAAGTTCACTGTTTTTTTCTATAATTGGTATATTCGAAGGTGTTTGTCCAAATTTGGTCGTTGGATTCTTGGTTTCTGTTCGATTTCCAGGGGTTGCAGATATCAATGAAATTTTTTCAATCTACACGCTAGGGTGGAGTGAAAAAAAAGATTCAAAGTTGGAGGAGGTAAAAAAGCTTTTGTCTGGTACCCGGATATCTCACAGAGAGTTACAGATAATAAAAATATATCTCCTCCACAATAAAGCTCAGAATACGAAAGATGATGTTTTTTTGTTGTTATTTCGAAAGAAAACCATTTTTTCCAATAGATGAGAAGGTCTTTCGAAGTAAGTACTAACAACTATAATTACACAGACCCACAAAAAACAAGTTCGACTGTCTAACGGAATAGAGCACCTACATCATATGGATTTTGGATCGCTGAATCCAAATTCGTGGTCGAAATTCAGCGACACAAAATCCATAGGATGTGCCCATCTACCCTGTTGGACATTCTTTTTTAGTGGGACTTCCTTATCATCCAAAAACTTCACAGCAAAAAAAAGATACAAATATGCATCGTTAATTGTTCTTAAACTTAGAAAAATAAGGAACATTATGTTCTCACTCGATTAAGTGACTTCTTTTTTCTGTTTGCAATTTTTTATTTTATGAAAAGGGTTCCTCGAATTAAAACTTACACCAAAAATAATTCCCCGTACGCTATAAAGCAATAAACAAATTTTTATACATCGTAAGTTGTCATTAAATTCAAAGGAATTATATGAAATCGTGATTTTCAACTATTTAAGGTAGCTTTATGTTGTTTTTTAACCCCGAAAGATGAAATTTCAACAAGAAAGATTATTTTCAACCGAGATTACTTATTAATTTTCAACTATTGAGGTAATTTTTAATCGAAAAAGAATAATCTTTCACCAAATAGTTAAATTTAAGAAAAAATATTCAACCATGAAGTTGCATTTGCAACCAGAAACGATTAATTCAAACCCCTAAAAGGGAAATTTTCAACACGATTTCATTTTTCGAGCTTAGAAATCAAATGTTTTGAAATGAAGTTGCAAATACAACTGTTTAGTTTAAAATTACCCTTTCCCGGTTGGAACTTATCTGCATTTTTGCGAATTTATATCTTTGGGTAGAAATTCACCTCTTCGGGTTGAAATTTTATCTTTTTTGGTTTAAAGTAATTGCTTTTCGGATTTTTTAAAAATTTATATCTATGGGGTTAAAAACTGTTCCAATATTCAACTTTCGACTCTTTGTAGATCGAAAAAATATCTTTCAAAAATTCAACTATTCGGTTATAAATTGATCTTTTCAGAGTAAAAGTGCAACTGTATCGTTGAAAATTTGATTGGTTTGTTGAACTTTTTTCTCTGCTGGAATGTTAAATAATTTGTACGAAAAATCTACTATTTGGTTGAAAATTGATTTTTTTTATCGTGAACCATTTTGTTAAACATTTATCTCTTCGGGTGTCGAAGTAAACAAGCAGTCCCAAATAGTAAGAAATTATGATTTTATATAATTTCTTGAATTCAATAACAATATGCATAATTGCAGCTGTGAGATTCAACTTTAAGAACCCTTCTCATCAATCTAAGAATCGTTATCAATAAAAAAAGTCATTTAATCAAGTGAGAACCTAATTTTTTCCATTAATTTCAAGTTTAATACAAATTTACAATGCATATTCATTCAAAGATAACAAAAAATCCGCCATTATTCGTAATATTATTCGTAAATACTTTCTTGCCCTGCCCTACTGCACGCGATTTACACACCTAAAAACTGAAATCTGCTTCTCCTATAATTATACGATTTTCAATTCTTTGGATGTATGTTGAGATTTGTAATATTGGTTCCCCATTTCCGATTCTTGTTTTTTAATTTTTAATGTTGAGTGTAAATAATCAACTTTTAGTAAAATATTACAATGTTCAATCTATGTTCCCTTCGTAATTTAGAAATTTTTCCTACGAAATTACTTTAATCTCTATGATATTAATCAAAATCTAATCTTCTTCAAATCAGATACATTCAGTGTTATTTATTATTTTAGGTGTGACATGATATTCTACTATATGCTGTGTAACTTTTCAAAATACTTTAGATATTCCATAAAATTAAAAGAATATATAATAATAAATGTTTTTTTTTTTTTGAAATTGTGTTAAATTCATTAAAAGTTTAAGGCGTTTTCCACAAAATTTGGCCGAACGCCAATAAATAAATTTATTATATGTTCATTTTTTGAATTGTAATATTAAAATCCAGAGTTCAGCTCCATGAAATTTCATTCTATTATTCTATTAAATTCCATGACATAAAAGAAAAATTCTGGAATGTTCTGCAAATCCAGTTCAAAAACTCCAATATTCCATGAGATTCCGCTATATCCTATTCCTTTTCATAAAATAAAGGTGAATAATAAAAATAAATTACTCTTTATTCATAATGTGTCCCCTGAGGGTTTACATGACCTCCGTTTCTTTACATACAACAATTTTCTTCTTTTCTCTTAGCCTAACTTATTTTCTAATATA
>WSXT02064963.1:0-12513 GCA_011762715.2 Neuroterus valhalla | reverse complement strand
AACAATAAATATGAATTTTTGACGAGAAAAATGATTTTTATGAAGATATTTAAATTTTTAAGAAAAGAGATAAATCTTGGAAATAATGAATTTTCAACATAAAAGTTTATTTTTGAACAAGAAACATGGATTTTCTATTATAAGAGATAACTGTTCGAACCAGAAGGAAGGAGTTTCTACAAAAAAGGTAAATTTTCAACAAAAAGGATTGCTTTAAAAAATTAGTGAAATTTTCAACATGATAGTAGAATTTTAGAAATGAATAGACCTATTTCTAACAGCATTATAAAAAAAAAATCCAAAGATATGATTCTCTAACAAAAAAGTTGATTCGATACCAAAATATTTGACTTTTCAAGAAAAAAAATATTTTCATCAAAACACTTTAATTTCAAACCAGAGATAATAGTCTCGAAAAAATTAAATTATAAACAATAAAGTTCATTCTCAATTAGGGATAACTAGTTTCCTACCGTAACAGAATAATTTTTAACGAAGCAGAAGAATTTTCAAACAAAGAAGATGACTTCAACAAAATAGTTGAATTGATGAAAATGATTTAACTTTTAACAAAATAGTACAATTCTTGAACCCAATTGCATAATTTTCACCAAATAGAAGAATTTTCAATAAAATCCATTGATCTTCAAAAATTGCGAATTTGAAAGCGGAAGAGATGAACCATTGAAAAAACAGTTTAATTTTCAAACCGAGATATGACTTTTTAACATGCAAGTCAATTTGCTACCGAATAGTTTAATTTTTAGAACAAAAATACAATTTTTCGATAAAATAGTAGAATTGCAAAAAAACTTCAGAATTTACAACTAAAATGTTAGAATTAATAGTTTAATTTTCAGCCAGAGGATCAAATCTTTAAGAGATGCATTTAAAAAAAAAGGAAATTTTTAACCAGAGAACATCAATTCTCAACTATAAAAGATTAATTTTTAACTATAAAAGATTATTTTCAACAGAATGACAGAACTCAAAACCAAAAATCTTTATTCTTCTCACGCTTTACCTACTTTTTCTCTCGCTTGACCTACTTCTACTCACGCTTTACCTAATTCTTCTCACGCTTCACCTACTTCTTCTCACGCTTTACCTTCTTATTCTCACGCTTTACCTTCTTATTCTCACGCTTTGCCTTCTTATTCTCGCACTTCACCTTCTTCTTCTCATGCGCACCTTCTTATTCTTACGCTTTACCTACTTCTTTTCATGCTTTACCTACTTATTCTCGCGCTCCACCCACTTCTTCTTACGCTTCACCCTTTTCACCTCACTTTTCATATATTTATTCTCACACTTTACCTACTTATTCTCACGCTTAACCTACTTCTTCTCACGCTTCACCTGCTTATTCTACGCTTTGTTTAATTCTTGTCACGCTTCACCTTCTTCTTCTAACGCTTTACCTACTTCTTCTCAGGCTTCACCTACTTATCCTCACGCTTTACCTACTTCTTGTCACACTTTACCTACTTCTCCTCACGCTTTACCTACTACGAAATATCAACTTTCTCGCAGGGTGAAATAAAATCTTTTTTCTTACATTTAAAGAGTTATTCAATACAAAGAAAACGAGTTGTGAAACAGAAAGGGAAAATTAGGTTAGTTAAATCCAGTAAATTATTTTTACCGCTGGCCCCACTTGAAGCGGAGGTCGCGACAAGGTCGTCTGAACCTTCCGAATTTTGCGGAGGTGTTGGCGTAGGTTCCGGTGGAGGTCCTTTTACCGGAGGTAGTGTTGGAGGATGCTGTATCAGTGGTCCAGCCGGCTGATAGTATCCTGGAATAGAAAAAAATTTCATTCAACAAAAGGGTCCAATTTATCGTGACAATAACCTAATTTTGAAGGAGGAAACAGTTCAAGCGTAATCCTGTTATTAAAAATAATTATGTGAACTCAACTTGGATCCGATCTAGGGCCTTTCGTTTGGCAGATGAATGCTCTACCAACTGAGCTACGGAAGGGGTCAGTGGAGGGAACATCTGTGAGGAAGTAGGGGGCAAGCGATCCTTCCCTTGCAGAGGCCCCCTCCACTGGCCCTTCCCGTAGCTCAGTTAGTGGAGCACTCGTCTGGTAAACGAAAGATCCTGGATCCAGAACCCAGCGGAATTAGGAGGCGGTTATTTTATCACAGAAATTCCTATTTCATTTCTTAATTATTACAAATACCTTTTTCCTATATCAGAATTATAATTACTTCATAACTTTTCTATTTCATGTAAAAAATTATCTGCTACGAGTCGAACAATAAGTCTGTTAAAAATTCTCTGTCTTAGAGTCTGAAATAGTGTTTTTTGTGGAGAAAATCCTCTTTTTGTAGTTTATTCTTTATTAGATTTCACTGTCCGGAAGTTGGAATTAGAATTTCTTATGGGAATCCCCTGTTTCGGAGTGAGAACTAAAATTCTCCACAGAAATTCCTTGTCTCAGAATGATAACACAGCCAGAAAAAAATCGATTTTAGCGATCGGAGGTCACACATTGTTTGCTACATGTTTTTGGTGTCGCTGAATCCAAATACAATGTCCAAAAAACCAGCGTTCCGACATAACCTCAAAAAGAATGAGCAAAATGTTTTTGGAGTCTGGTTGTTAAACCATGTTTATAACATGTTTTTCACGTCTCTGAATCCGAATCTCAAGTCCAAAAACCCCTAGCACACCGGGGTTCTGACGTAACCTCAAAAAACTTGAGAGAAAATGTTTTCCGAGTCTAGGTGTCAGATCATGTTTGTTATATGTTTTTGGAGTCACTGAACCCGAATCTTAAGTCCAAAAACCCCTGGCATATCAGGGTTCCGACCTAACCTCAATAAACCTCAGAAAGAATGATGATTTCAAGAGATTCCTACACATTAAAAAAGATTTAAAAGATTTATGATTTTGAACAGGGAATTTCGGAATATAATCATTATTTCGAGTTGAAACATCACACAATTTTTGTTGATAAGAATTGAAATTTCGAACTAGAACGAAGAATTTTGGAAACAATTTTATTTGTGACTTTGAACAAAGGGCCAAAATCAGAATTCCAATTATTTTCAACATTTTTGTTTTACGTCAAGAATCGCGTGTTCCAAGTCGAACAATTATTCCTCATAATAATTCTCTGTCCTAAATCATAAATAAATTTTCAAATGAAAATCCTTCTATTTTAAAGTAAGAATTATATTCTGTACAGAATTCTTTTTTTTCGAAGTTACAATTTTTTCATGGAAATTTCCTGTTGAGTGTCACAATTACATTTATTTCCAGAAATCTGCAGGTCAAAATCAGAATTAAATTAGTTCTTTACGAAAAATATAATTATTTTAGGAAATTCCTTACCCCGGAGTCAAAAAATTATTCTTCGCGGGGATTGCCTCTGCCAAAGTCAAAATTATAATTCTTCATGATTCCTTTAGGGAATCGCCGGAGGATACCTCACTTTGGAAAATCCATCGAAATATTATGGAAAAGCCCAGTGGATTGAGATTCTTGGGACATGTTTATCATGGGAATTTCCCATAGAATTAGATCAATACTTGAATTGTTACCGATTCGAAACACTTAACAACTGAGCTAGCTATATATTGTTATAAATAAAGATAAAAAGACGTTTAAAGAATCCCTAAGAAGCTTCTTTCTATCGTAATAACGAATTAAGGGTCCCGGGACATAAGGGCGTAAGTGCCAAAACCCAAATTCCTATGAGATACAGAAAAAACTGTTGGACTTCAAAGGTTGAATTTTTATGAAAAAAATTTGTCTGCGAGCAATCATTAATAAATAAACTAATAAACACGCATTTTCAATCCCATTTTTGGTAGGAAACTGATCTTTCTTAGTGTAAATAGAGCCATTTGCTTGAAAATTCATTTTTCGGAATCGAGAATGAACTTTTTTGTTGGGAATTTATTTATTTCTGTTCGAAAGCCAACTGTACGCGGAAACATTCGAATTCATAAAATGAAAACTGAACTCTATTGTTGAACATTAGTCTTTTCGGGTAGAATTTTTTTTTTTTTGATGGAAAAGCATCATTCTGGTTGAGGATTCAATTATTTGTTGAAAATTCGACTTTTTTTGTTGAATTCGACTAATTAACTAGGCAAAAATAAATTTTCATCATGAAAACCTAACTTGCCAGATTTCCCAAAAAAAAGTCGAATTTTCCAAGGAAGAATGCAAATTGTTATACGAAACAGTTGAATTTACAACCCAGAGCTATAATTTGCAACAATATAGTTCATTTTCAACAAATTAGTCGAATTTTCCTTGAAAATAATAAAATTTTTATTCTAAAAAGACCCATTTCCAACAATACAGTTGAATTAAAAAGACGAAATTCTGAACAAAAAATACGAATGATCTGCAAAACAGTTCAATTTAAAAATTTGAAATAATGGAAGTCATTTCCTGGTTTTTTGCTAACGGATAAAATTCCCGGTCAATTAAATTTCCGGTCATTTCCAGGTTCATTCTCGGTAATTTCCAAATTTTTCCCTAAACGATGAAATTCCCGTTTAAAAAAATTCCTGGTCATTATCTGAATTTATTCCAGTTAATAGAATTCCTTGCCGGTTTCCAATAATTCTTCCCAGAAAAATAAAATTTCTGGTCATTCCCAGTCATTTCCTGATTTTTCCTAGTTAATGAAGTTCCCTGACATTTCTCGATTTTTCCAGGTCAACGAAAATCCCGGTCGTTTACCGATTTTTCCCTGGTCAATGGGATTCCCGGACATTCCTCGATTTTTCCTGTTCAATGAAATTCCCGTTCATTTCCCCATTTTTGCAGGGTAACACAGTTCCCGGACATTTCTCAATTTTTCCTTGGTCCGAAAAATTCCTGTCCATTTCCAGATTTTTCCTCAGTCAATAAAATTCCCGGTCAATAAGATTCCTTGTCATTTTCTGATTTTTTTCCCAGTCAATATAATTCCCGGTCCATAACCCAATTCATTTACAGGTAAATAAAATTTCCGGGCATCTCCAGGACATTTCTCGGGGATAGCTGGTCAATGAAATTCCTGGTAATTTCCCAAATTGTTCTTGGTCGATAAAATTTAAAAAAATTCAAAAGCAGCTGTGAGCTGTACCTCGCCCTTTGAGTTGTACTTTGGATCCACCCTAATTATATATTTTTTGTACATTTTGTTTCTTGGTTGACAACTTAATAAAGATTTATTATTATTATTATTTCTTGTTTTTTTTCTAGTCAATGAATTCCCTGGTCATTTGTCGATTCTTTCCAGGTCAATGAAATTCCCGGTAATTTCCCAAATCTTCCCAGGTGAATCAAATTTTCGGTGATTTCCAGGAGATTTCCCGGGTTTTCCCGGTCAATAAAATTCCCAGTTATTCCTCGATTCCTCTCCGGTCAATGAAATTCCTGGTAATTCCTCAGTTTCTCATGGTCAATAAAATTCCCGGTCATTTCCTGATTTTTCCAGGTCAATGAAATTCCGGGTAACTTCTCGGTTTCTTCCGGGTAAATGAAGTTCCTCGTGATTTGCTGATTTTTTTCTTAGTCAATGAAATTCCCGGTAATTTCCCAAATCTTCCCAGGTGAATCAAATTTTCGCTGATTTCCAGGAGATTTCCCGGGATTTCCCGGTCAATAAAATTCCCAGTTATTCCTCGATTCCTCTCCGGTCAATGAAATTCCTGGTAATTCCTCAGTTTCTCATGGTCAATAAAATTCCCGGTCATTTCCTGATTTTTCCAGGTCAATGAAATTCCGGGTAACTTCTCGGTTTCTTCCGGGTAAATGAAGTTCCTCGTGATTTGCTGATTTTTTTCTTAGTCAATGAAATTCCCGGTCATTTCTCGATTCTTCTCAGGCAAATAATATTTCCGGTCATTTCTAGGATATGTCCCGATTTTCCCTGGGCAATAAAATTGCCAGTCGTATCCCAGTCAATTAACTTTTATTCATTTCCTGATTTTTTCTCGGTCAATAGAATTACCGGTCATTCTCTGGTGTTTTCCCGGTAAATGAAATTCCAGGTAATTTGCTGATTTTCTCAATCTATTTCCTGATCATATCCCAATTCTTTCCAGGTAAATGAAATTTCTGGTCATTTCCAGGACATTTTTCGGTCAATGAAATTTAAGGTCATCCCTCAGTTTTTTCCCAGTAAATAAAATTCCCGGTCTTTTGCTGATTTTTTTCCAGTCAATTTAATTCCTGGTCATTTCCCAAATATTTCCAGGTAAATCAAATTTCTGGTCATATTCAGGTAATTTTCCGTTCTATGAAATTCCTGGTCATCCCTCAGTTTTTTCTTGGTCAAAAAAATTCACGGTCATTCTTCGGTTCTCTCCCGGACAATGAATTGCCTGATCATTTGCCGATTCTTCCAAGGTCAATAAAATTCCCGGTAATTTACCAAATCTTCCGAGGTAAATCAAATTGTCGGAGATTTCCAGGAAATTTCGCAGGTTTTCCCGGTCAATATAATTCCCGTTAATTTCTCGATTCCTCCCCGGTCAATGAAATTCCTCAGTCTTTCATGGTCAACAAAATTCCCGGTCCTATCCCGATTCTTTCCATGTAAATCAAATTTCTGGTCATTTCCAGGATATTTTCCGTTCTATGAAATTCCTGGTCATCCCTCAGTTTTTTCCCGGTAAATAAAATTCCCGGTCTTTTGCTGATTTTTTCCCAGTCAATTTAATTCCTGGTCAATTCCCAATTCTTTCCAGGTAAATCAAATTTCTGGTAATTTCTAGGACATTTTCCGTTCTATGAAATTCCTCTTCATCCCTCAGTTCTTTTCCGGTAAGTAAAATTCCCGGTCTTTTGCTGATTTTTCCAGTCAATTTAATTCCTGGTCATTCCCCAATTCTTTCCAGGTGAATCAAATTTCTGGTCATTTCCAGGACATTTTCCGTTCTATAAAATTCCTGGTCATCCCTCAATTTTTTCCCAGTCAATAAAATTCCCGGTCATTTGCTGATTTTTTCCGCGTCACTAAAATTCCCGTTCACTTGGCGATTTTTTCACGGTGTATAAAATTCTCAGTCATTTTCGTTTTCTCCTGCTCAATGAAATTCCCGGTCATTCCCCGGCCGAACCGCGTTTTCTGAAATTTTAATAGATAAATTTGAAGGAGTTTGTCTAAAATTTGGTCGCTGGATTCTTAGTTTTATTTTCAAGTCCCAGAAATTTTATACATTAATTTCTTCCAGAAGTTGAATGAAGTATGTCCTAAATTAGAGACTTTACGGTACAGGTAGGTAGGTGACCAGTGACCACTTTTACAATCTTGAAGGTTGTCAAATTAGGCCTACCGCACACGTAGCAGACGTGAGCACATCTGTTACAGCTACTACATCATCAGCTCTGGTAAATCGAAAACAACGCTATTTCAAGCTCGCTTGACTTGGAATGCCACGTGGAATGCGAGAAGGCCAAAGATAAAAATGCAAACAAAGGCCAATCGATGAATAAGTGTACTACTTTCTAGATTTCAAAACATGTTTTATAACCATCCAGCAGAGCTCAATTTTTCGAGAAATTACATCTTCCTCTTAATTTAGTGCTCTCCGATTCAATTCCGCGTCCCCTTATTTTGTGTTCGAGGGCTCCCCTGCGCACGAAAAGAAAATTAAACAATTTTCAAAGAAGGCATCCTTATAGGTTCAAAATTCAATTTCTTGATTTGGAAATATTCTATTTCTTGATTCGCAATTCACTGCTCTGTAGAAAATTCATTTTTTTTTCTGCTGAAAAACATTCTCACACTGAGAATTCGATCATTTTTCGTTGTGCTAGAAATTGATCTTATTTCGCCGGAAATTGAAAAATTTTCAAAGATTTAATTGATGATTTGAAGATTCATTTCTGCGCTTAAGAATTGAACTCTTAAGTTTGAAATTAGTTTTGCCTTACTTTTCATTCATTTATTTTTTTATCTGGAAATTCGATTGCTTCATTCTCAGTTAAAGGAATGGTTGGGGCTTGAAAATTAAGATATTTGGTTAGTTTTTGGGTTCCTTAACTGAATAATCTTATTGAATAGAAAATTTGAGTACATGGAAATCACATCAAATTCCCGGGCATTTCTCGGTTTTTTCCTGATCAATAAGATTCCCAGTCAATGGCTGATTTTTTCCCAGTCCATGAAATTCCTGTTCTTTTCTCAATTCATCCCAGGTAAATCAAATCCCGGCCATACCAGATTTTTCCTGGTCAACAAAACCGGTCATTTCCCAATTTTTCCTGGTACATAAAATCCTGGTCATTTCCCGATTTTTCCTGGTCAATAAAATTCCGGCCATTTCCCGATTTTCCCGGCCAATAAAATTCCTGGTCTTTTCCAATTCTTCTCTTGCCAATAAAATTTCCAGCCATTTCCATGATATTTCCAAGTCAATAAAATTCCCGTTCTCTTAACGCTTTTTTCACGGTGAATGAAATCCCGGTCATTTCCCAATATTTCATGGTCAAAAGATCCCGCCCATTTCCCGATTTTTCCTGGTTAATAAAATTCTGATCATTCCCCGATTTTTCCTGGTCAATAAAACTCCTGGTCTTTTCCGATTCTTCCCAGGTAAATAAAATTTCCGGCCATTTCCAAGTCAATAAAATTCCCGTTCACTCAACGCTTTTATCACGGTGAATAAAATCCCGGTCATTTCCCGATATCTCATGGTCAAAAGATCCCGGCCATTTTCCTATTTTTCCTGGTTAATAAAATCCTGGTCATTCCCCGATTTTTCCTGGTCGATGAAACTCCTGGTCTTTCCCAATTCTTCCCAGGTCAATAAAATTTCCGGCCATCTCCAAGTCAATAAAATTCCCGTTCATTCAACGCTTTTTTCACTGTTAATAAAATCCCGGTCATTTCCCGACTTTTCCTGGTCAACAAAATCCCTGTCATTTTCCGATTTTTCCTGTTAAATAAAATCCTAGTCATTTCCCGATTTTTCCTTGTCAATCAAATTCCCGATCATTTTCCGATTTTTCCCTGGTCAATAAAATTTCCGGCCATTCCCAAGTCAATAAAATTCCCGTTCATTTAACGCTTTTTTCACGGTCAATAAAATCCCGGTCATTTCCCGATATTTCAAGGTCAAAAGATGTCGGCCATTTTCCGATTTTTCCTGGTAAATAAAATCCTGGTCATTCCCCGATTTTTCCTGGTCAATAAAACTCCTGGTTTTCTCCCAATTCTTCCCAGGTAAATAAAATTTCCGGTCATCTCCAAGTCCATAAAATTCCTGTTTATTTACCGCCCTTTACTTGGTCAATGAAATACCGGTCATTTCCCGATTTTTCCTGGTAAATTAAATCCTGGTCATTTCCTGATTTTCCTGGTCAATGAAATTCCTGGTATTTTCCCAATTCTTCCAGGTAAACAAAATTTCCGGCCATTTCCAGGACATTCAAGTCATGAAAATTCCCGTTCTTTTAACGCTTTTTTCACGGTCAACAAAATCCTGGTCATTTCCCGACTTTTCCTGGTTAACAAAATCCCGTGCATTTACCGATTTTTCCTGGTAAATAAAATCCTGGTTATTTCCCGATTTTTCCTGGTCAATCAAATTCCCGATCATTTCCCGATTTTTCACTAGTCAATGGAATTCCCGGTCACTGGAATTTTGGTAAGCTTTTTGTTCACTCAACTGTATAATCTTGTTTGATAGAAAATTTAAGGACGTAAAATGACAGAGAAAGAAGTTGAAATTTAGTATTCTAAATAAAAATGGAATACAAACTTTATTCAAACTTCTCCCTTTTTTTGCAAGACAAAAAATATTAGGAGGATTGCTAAAACTAAAAAGATGAATGTTCAAACCATGAGATTGAGGTTTTAAAAAAGGTCGATTACCAAAAAAATTGCATTTTCAACCGAATAGTTGAATTTTCCATCCAATAAGATGAATTTTCAACATAATAGTTAGATTTCCCACAAAAAATTATCAGAAAAACATACCTTACATATGAGAAAAAAAATTAAATTTTAACAAAATAGTTCAATTTTCAACCAAGAAGGTTGACTTTCTACCAAAGGAAGCATTTTCAAAAAAACATGAATTTTCTGGATCAAATAGTTGAATTTGCAACGTAAAAACATGAGTTTTTCTCCGCTCAGGAAAATGAAGAAAAAATGTTTAAAGTGTTTCTTTTGAGTCGAGATTTAAATGAAACAAAAACGAAATTTCAACTAGTTTATTTTAATGTAAAGAAGACCATTTTTTGACGAAATACCTAGACCCTCTTAACGAAATTCCAACGAATTTTCTAGGTAGAGGATCAATGTTTTACAAAGAAATGGTTTTCAACACAATACATTTTTTGAAACAAAATATTTCAATTTTTGAGCCAAAAAGACATATCATCAAAGAACAATCTTTTTCCCACTAATCTTTTGAGTTTTAGAAACAAAAAGACCGATTCGTACCAAAAAGTTGCATTTTTAACTCGAAAATCTGATTTTCTAAGAAGAAAATAAGTTAAAATTTGGAATAAAAAGTTTACTGGACACCAAAAATATAAATTTAAACCAAAAAAAAATACCTTTTAACCCGGTAGTTAAATTTCTTAACTAATTGTTGAACTTAGACGTCAAAAACACGTTTGGTTCTAATCCAGTTCACTTCGATCCGTTTCTTATCACGTCCAAGTTTTGCTACCATACAGCAGAGTAGGCGCAGGCACAGAATTATATGCCACAATTTTTACGTCTGGCGATCTCTTTATGGATCTTCCGCAAAATTATCGATGGCGACAGTATAGAAGTTAGAGATTATTGCAAAGAAGAATGCATATAAGGCTGAAGCAGATGTGAGTCAAATTATAGAACTCGGAAACATGAATGGCTGGGTTGCTCATCAACGCAAAGATAAAGA
Organism: Neuroterus valhalla; assembly: GCA_011762715.2. Taxonomy (NCBI): domain Eukaryota; kingdom Metazoa; phylum Arthropoda; class Insecta; order Hymenoptera; family Cynipidae; genus Neuroterus; species Neuroterus valhalla. The sequence continues at coordinate 1,657 of WSXT02064963.1, read as the reverse complement.
CAGTTTACGTGGTTATCCTGAAAACTAAAAAAAGGAAAATCCATAAAAGTAGATCGATTCGATTTTGCTAGGGAAAAAGGATTGGCGATTAAAAACATCTGGTTCAGGCATAAAATGATGCACAGGTATACATGGTCCAGAAGAAAAAGCCACATTATAATTGAATTTGTTGCAGCGGCTCAAAGACTCAGAAGACTTGTTAGAGATACAAGAGTTATTAGGGGATCTGGATGTGAAATGGATCATTTCCTCGCAATAGCAAGGCTTCTGGTTTGAATGACCAGTGAATTCATGAATACGTGTGCTGTGATCGCGGAAGTTCCAAATGATTGGAGAAAAGCGATCATCGTCTCAATACACAACGGGAACGGTGCTAAAGGCGACTGTACTAATCATAGAGCACCTAGCCCACATGGTAACGTGGGTAAAATATTCACCATAATGCTTATCAATATGATTATGGGAATAACTAAGGGTAGGGTCGAGAGCGGCTTCAGGGATGTGAAAGATTCCTGCTGGAACTATTTAATGATACTCCAGCCAATTGCAATCCTAGAGAAAGGATCATCCCACTCGGGAATACGAATGGCTGTTTCAAGAGAGATCACAGAAAAATGTTTGAAGGCGAAAAAAATTTCTGTGCTTTCGCTAATTAACCCCGAGAGGGTAGATGGTAAATTTGGCTTGATGATATGATAACGATAAATAAATGCTACTTCAGGCCCCGGAAACTTTTTAATGACACCTGCATCTCCTTTATTGTTTTTTATCACTCGATCATTACAGATAAACCATTCAAAAGTCCTCAACCAAATTAAAATAACGTAAAAAGGGAGAACAAAAGTAGATGTTCACCATTCGGTAAGTCCTCTTTTTCGGTCTGTGACCTGGTCTGGTCCCTCTCGCGCGCGCCACACCGAATCGGACTCACCTAAAGGTGAACGCACCTTTTCGCCTGAAACCAGCAACATTATGGCTCGATATCGCTTCTCCGCCAAACCGTAAATCTCTTTCCCTCCCCCGGCCCCTAAAACTTTGTTCCCACCGTTCAAGACTCTTTTACCAGCAAATTCGTCCCTTTTTAAAGTATTTTCCCTGGGACTTTCGCCAATGCCGAATATTAATCCGCCCCTTACCTACATGCATCACGGTCGGTAAGCAAGACGTTCGCAAAAATCGTCCACTTCCTCCCACTTTGAGGCCTTCCTTTTTTATCGCCGGGCCTCCTTTACGGTTTCGTCCGGTTCACAGTAATGATGATAATTACCAGCCAGCCAGGAGAGGTACCATAATGCAGCTGTACCTTTAAAAATATTCTGGGACTGAGTCGTCCCGTCGAAGAGAAAGTGCCAGGAGAAAAGAGAACGACGGATCTCTTTTTTATTTTATCTTTCATTTTGCACCTTGTAGACGGGAGGTGGGTGGGTGGATAAGGGACATCTATCATTGACTCGCGAGCGGATGATGCACTCTTCGATTTGAGGTATATATGCGAACGTGCTTCCTAGTTTGAATAAACTATCAAAAGTCCAAACTAAAATCAGAGATTCATTTAATCAATATAATTATAATGAGATTGTATGTAGAGACAAAAAAGAGGACATTTGGCATCTCCTTCGACGTTTACATCTAATCCCGCCTAAGCGCGAATCCATAG
>WSXT02064952.1:0-12514 GCA_011762715.2 Neuroterus valhalla | reverse complement strand
AGCAGCAGCGGCAGCGATAGATCTTTATAATAAGTGTAAGATATATAATATATATCAATATATAAACAATATATTAATATTGTTATTATATTTACCAAAATGATTGAGGATGATTGCCAACGTGATGATTAGAGTATGAGTGAAGCTCATCCTTTCTAGCTGGAGGAAAAACTGTTTTTATTTCAAAACCCTCAAGACGTCTAACGATATTGAAATGTCTATCTCCAAACGTTATAACCCTGACGTATAATCGTTATCTTAAAGGTTATACAAATAAACCCTAAGTTTATCCTTCTTAGATATTTAAATTAAATAAATAAGGAATTCATATTTGAAACAGAAATGATGTCACAAAAACTATGGAGCAATAAGAAATCTAGATAAATTGTAAAATGTTTTCAAAATCGAAGAAAAAAAAAATACTGTGTTCTGTATATTAACAACTTTTTTATTGATGCATAGTATTCTGATAGCTGAAACTTGAGTGAATCGAGAATTCTTTGGCAAAAGCTACAGTAATAAAAAAATTCTTATGCATTGATAAATGTCATCGGATGTTTATAAATGATATGAAATCGATTAAAGCCAAATTAACAGTTTCATTTACAACGAAATAGATCGATTTCCGGAACAAGAAGTTTTTCTTCAGAAAACGGTTGAATTTTAGACCTGAAGAGTCGAATTCCCAGAAAAAAACTTATTTTGAAATAAGAAAAATAAATTTTCAACAAGAAAAGATCAATTCCTCATGACAATAGATGAATCCAAATTCGAAAAACAAACAATTTTTCGACAAAATATCATTTTTATCAGGGAATTGGAAGTTTTATAGAAAATACATCTCAAACAGACAAGATAACTTTCAATCAAGGATGATGAATTTTCAACACAGAAGTTAAACTTTGAAGACAAGGAACGAATTTCCAGCCCTACGTTTGGATTTTCAAATGAAGAAGTTGGAACTTCAACCAAATAGGTAAATTCTTGAGTGAAAAAGATGAATTTTCTAAGAGATAGAATTTTCAAACTGGAGAGGGTTCAATTTTTCAAAAGGAAAATCTTTTCGAAAAAAAGGAAGATGAGTTTTCAACCAGGAAAGGATGAGTCGCCTGCCTAAAAATTAGGATTTTCCCAAACTACATTTCTCGAACACCTCTTGAATCTTAGAAAAAAAATGTGTTGTCTGCTTTTATTTCTGATCTTTCACTCAGTACCGTGAAGTAAAATTAATAAAGTTAATAAAGGTAATTCTATTGAAATAGAATACGCCTAGGGCGCGCGTCTGTCGGATCTCGCGCTTCGCGCTCGATGCTAATCTCACCTCGCGCTACGCGATTTTATTTTTATGTTTATTTCCCATGATTGGAATGAAAACTACATTTCATTTTAAAGGAAGAATGATAACAAATTCAAATGTCTATTTTTACATTCTCATCAGAGAAGGTATTATTTCTGCAACGCTTGTGACGACTGTCCGAAAATTCAATGTTTTCCTTTTCAATATGGTTCTTTATGAATAAAGCATAAGCTACTCGTCCTTTCAAAAGTAAACTTTACAAAATTTGTGGATCTTTTTATGGTGCACAATTTCGTTTAATTGATATTTTCCCGTTCCTTAAATAGTTTATGTATTTTTTCTGATTTGGAATCACTATAAAATCAGCAATTTGAAATTCAATAATCAACCATCTTCAATTTGAAATTTGAAATGTCAACATTTGTAAATTTGATGAAGAAGCAAATTTACATTAAAAAAAGTGTTTGAAATGTTATATTTATCTTATTGGAATGAAAATTTGATTTCCTCTAATTATGTTTTGTTCGTTTGGGATTCAATTGCATATTTTTGAAGCCTTGCTTCTTTTGAGAGGGTATACATATACTCTGAGCGAGGCGACCTTACTGGGAAAAACGGGAGCACCCTGTCACGGAAAATGGGACACAAAATGTGACATCAAAATGCGCCACAAAATGCGACACAAAATGTCTATAGCAGAGGTGACCAGCGCGTTAGCAACGGTGTGAATAACTGTCACTCGTCAATCCCCTCTCTTACTACCTTCGGATGTGTTCATGTGATGAGTGCGATGTGGAAAGGGGTCCTCGGCGGGCAGAAGAAGCCTCGTCTGTCCGCTTCAGGCCGCAGTGGGCTGCAGCTCTCCATTATATTCTGATCCGCAAGAGATGTAACATCAACGCGGAAGAGCAAAGCTTCTGTCGGCGGTCTCGCGACCGCTCTGCTTTTGATATTTCATTAGGCCAAGTCCCTTCTTGGTTGAAAGTTAAACTGCTTTATAAAACTTTTTGGAGACCTAACCCCTCTATGGCGTCAATGGAATAAAATTCCATCTACTATTGAAATGTTCCGACATAGATTTAACTATTTTTGGAGGCGAAGATGACTGACAAAGATGACAGTTGATTTTAAGTGGTATTCTCGTAAAATGGAAAGCATTAAAGTGGATTGCATGACATTGAAAAAATTGTTTCTTCAATGGAAATTGAAATTCTGTAGTGATATGTTATGGGTTTCGGGCAGAGTTGAATACTGTATGAGTGATCCTTTGAAGAAGCTGTATGCAGGGAGAGCCATGGAGCATAACAGCAATGACACAGACAAGGATATGTTGGACAATCGCGATATAAGTTGCGGAAGAAGAATCGGTATCGACGACATTGTCTCAGTAATTAAAAATCTAAGAAATGGTTGGCCTGCTAGTGTGAATGGTATTACCTCTGATCAAGGTGACTATAATAATTGAGGAGCGATTAGCCGACCAAGAACTGCTGGAAAAACATTTATCAAAATACTTTTCAGTAGATAGGGTGAGTCATAGGGCGGCCTCTGATTGGTCGGGAGGTGTGGCTTTTGCCGAGGAGTGGGGGTGATTGAGAGGGCGTTGCCTTTCCTGATTGATCGAGAGGGCGTGGTCTATGGCCCATATCCTGACACTGATTTTTTATTAGCTTCTTCTTCTTCTCCGTCAATAGCAGTTCTCGTCGTCGAAGTGTTTTTGACCGAAAATGATTTTCTTTCAGATAGTTTCGTGTTTCTTTTGTTTTTCAATAATCGTACATGTTCCTGACGCTGTTTGCAGAGCCATCGCTTGAGTATCATGGCGTTATTGAAAACACAGGCAAGGTCTTCCTCCTTCTTGACCCCATGATGGAAACAACATTCTCGTTTGTCCTGTAGTTGTTTGAATGCAGGATAGGTCAGTTTTTCCAGGTTAACAATTCATCTACTCTCTATTTTTTGTAGAAATTTTGCTTTTCCACGTCCACAAATGTAAATAGTTGCTGCAGATTTAGCTATACATCACGTAGATTGGAGAAGAGGAACTTCATGGAAACATCTCCTTTGAACCACTTGATCTCATGATAGAATCGTGAGAGCCAATGGTTCTGCTGTCCAACACTTGTAGAAAGTTCACAAAAGGGATAAGGTGGTGCTGCAATCCAATGATCGATAAACTTGTGATCCAGTGCGAAGATGGTTACTTCCTGAGGTAGAAAATTCTCACCAAGATCCCGAAAGCCTTGAATTTCTATTACATAGTCAACCATATTGCAGATTTAACAACGAGGACGAGAACCAAGACGTAAACTATACGAGTAAAACTGTTGAAGACGTAGCAAGTATTCTTTACCAGTGCTGTACGAGGACTTTTTTTTTGTTTTGTTTTGTTTGATGGGGCCGAGCAGGTACAATCTTCAGAAAGACACCCAGGAGGAACTGGGTAGTGTCAGATTCGCATAGAGCGCCTACCGACTGAAAGTCCTCGACTGGTTGCCAACCTAGTAGGTTATAAACCAAACGGATATGATAAAGAACGGACATCGAAATTGGTGGTTCAAGTCAGTTATACTGCAAAGACACTCGCGCTTAAAGCGAAACATGGAAAATAAGAGTTATTAATGTCTCAATAATGGCGGAGGAACCAGAAGGCAAGACCTTCTAAAGCGGTCGGAAGTTTTACTCGCATGGTTTGCAAGTGAATTGATGCAGGGATCTGGGTAATTAGCCACTGAAAGGCGTAGTTTTGCAGCGTTCGTGCGAGCGGCATTGGAGATAGAGGACAAGGTGAATTCCTCGAGAATTTTTTTGTTTTGAATGAACCAAGGAATGTTCAAAGGGGAGCGAAGAAGGCATTTGTATGTCCCTTCAAGCTTTGATTGACGCTTCAGGGTCGCGGAGCCCCAGAAAGGTATAGCGTAGGTGCAGATTCTCCTAACTATAGCGTTAAATGCACGAGTTTTGGTGTCTCGGGAGACACTGGGGTTATTGAAGAATGGTTTAAGTTTAATAAAGGCACTACTGGCCTCATTTCGGGTGGCTTGGATTTGTTTGGACCAGGTGAGTCGTTCGTCAAAAATGACGCCGAGATACTTTGCAGAGAAACTCCGATTAATTAGAAAAGAGTCAATAAAGATTTTAGGAAGGTTACGTCGACGACGTGAGAAAAAGACATGCTTTACTGTATCGAAGGCTTGCTTGCAATCCAGAAGAAGCATGGGTGTGTGCCTGCCCTTGTTAAGATTTTCAGCAATGTACTCAGAGACGCGAAGAAGCTGGTGGCCTGTTCCGTGTCGTTTGCGAAAGCCGTGCTAGGAGTTAGGAGGAACATTGCTCTGTTAAACAAAGTCATCAAAACGAGAAAGAATGATGTTTTCGGCTATTTTACTGAGAGTGCAAAGAAGACTGATAGGTCGAAAGCTGGTTGCTGAGCCGGGAGGTTTACCCGGCTTCAGAAGAAAAATTACTATAGCCTCTTTCCAGGCTGGAGGAAAGTATTGTAATCGCATCATGGCGTTGACGATGTTGCAGGTAGCCACGATGTGTTTGAGGGGAAGTGTTTAAAGTACATTATTGCCGATGGTATCATTGCCGGAAGCCTAACGATTTCTCAAGGAGCGAATTGAGTCGGAGACTTTCTTGGGAGAGGTGGGAATAAAGTCTGCGCCTGTGGCAGCGAAATTTTTGGCTGTTGCAGAGACGTGATCGTGAAGGCTAGCGTATTTTTTGATGCTAGGAAAGGAGGAGCATTATTCTTCGAGGGAGTCTGCGAAAATTTTTGCTTTTTCCTCGTCGAGAGAAAAGGATTGACCGTCTTTGGCTAGGGGAGGGAGGAAGGATTTCCTATTACGGAGAGATTTAATGACTTTCCAGCATCTTTTGGGATTAGGTTCTGCTTTGGCTAGGTAGGTGTCGAAGGAAGGATTATCCACAGAGTGAAGAGTAGCTGCTAGTTTCTTTTGCAGGGAGTAAGAACGCTGGCGCTGTTTAGGGTTACGGTAGGACTGCCAATGCTTGCGAGCTTGGTTTCTCTTGCGAATAATAAGACGAGTAGTGGGCGAGAGTTTGGGTTTGCGAGAAGAAGTGGAGTTCGTTGAGGTGGCGAGTTGGACAGAGTCTTGAATGTCTTTATTCAGGGATTCTACAGCTGCCGACAACTCTGAGAGTACTGGGTTGTGATCGAAACTAAGTTCTGAAAGAGATCAGGGGTCACTGTCCAAGACTATATTTTTCGTTAATTTTATGTCAAGGATGTCAGGTTGATGTTTAGAAGAGCCAGGAAGGTGGGTTGGCTCGGAAGGAGCCTCAATAGTTAGGTTATGGCAAGTCGCGGTTTTGAACAGAGCATTACCTTTAATGTTATTTTTGAGACACCACCAGGCCCTGTGTTTGGCGTTAAGATCGCCAGCAACCACATTTGGGGTATTAGTGTCGAAAAGATCAGGTATTCTGGAAATGTCGTTGGTATTCGGAGGAGAGTAAATTGAAAGAACGCGAAGAAGGCCTGAGGTAAGGTGAATTTCGACTCCAACTACTTCGCATGGAGAAAGGTTAGTGCTGATGGCAGAGTGGCGGAGAGAGTTTCGGACAAAAATCGCCACACCACCGCATTTCGAAGAAAGACGATTTTTCCTGTAGACGGAAAATCTGAAATCTATAGCTTTTTACCAGGTTTGAGATGAGTCTCAGTAATGCAGGCAACGTCGATTGATTTGTCGCTAAGGAGTAAGGACAGTTCTAATCGCTTTGGGATTGAGATGCCATTAGCATTCCAAGTCAAAATAGTTAGTTTGTTTTTATAAGCGTCCTGGGGTTGGTGGCTGGAAGGCCGTGGCGACGGCAGAGAGGAAGTCGCGAAAAAGCTGCTGTATTTGCGGATTCTGTAGAGGGTCGGCAGTGGGAGCGGGATGAGGCTGGTGTTGGACTTCGGGTTGAGAGCGAGTCGTGACTACGTCGGCGAAGGAGCGTTGAGAGGAAACGGGTTTGGTAGCGCTACGAGGTTTGGAAAGGGGAGGAGGCATATCAGTAGGATTTGGATTTGGAATATGGTGAGTTGATTTTGGCTCGGTGCAAGGCCGTTGAGGGACTTTTGGGCCTCTCCGGAAGGCGGCAATTCTTCATGGGCAACTTCTTATTCAGCCTGTTCAGCACGGAAGTTCCGCAGTACCTTCTCAATCTTTCCCATTTTATTGATAGAGGCCAATCAACACAATCCAAACTCCGTGAGAGGAATACAGTACCTAAATTCAATCACACCGCACTTGTAAAATGCAGAGGTAATTTATTATTCGTGGCTCACGCCTTTGGAACAAATTACCTACAACAATTAGAAATGCACTTTCACAATACCATTTCACAAAAATGTTCTTTTGTTACTTATTCGACACCTCAAATCCGACTCTTGAGATCACTCATTGGTAACACTTATGTTTTGAGTACACTGTGTGTATATTACACTTCAGTAAATTTTTTTGACGATAGCTAGCTGCCAACACCCTGCGCGTATGCATTCGTATGTACATTATGGAAAACTTTCTTTATATTTACTATTGTTGATTAATTTATATGTTCACTTATATATATTTTTTATTTTATTTTTTTTATACTGATCACTAGTTCACAATTATAACTGTTATATGTACTACCTGTTCCTTAGAGGGCTACCTAGCCCTAGGAACTTTTTCTTAATAAATAAAAAATACGAATACAATGTATTTATGAATAATTTCGCACAATTATTATTGAGATTATCCATTGATTGCGGCAGACCTTCACGAAACTCGATATTCTTCCCGTATCCAACATAAGCTGGTTGCTACTCTGAAAAAAAGGGGTAAAGAACTACATCACACATTTGATCTATGTGAAGAAGAAACGTTTTTACATAAAACGTCCTCCCGCACCCAGTAGGGCTGCCAATCATCGAAGTGAAGGGATGTTTCCATCCTGGATCCAATTTGTCTGATAAAACTATTTACCTCAAACCGATTTTCTTCATACTTTTCCTGGTCAGTACTCCCCCCTCATGTTATGGGAAGAAAGGTTGAAATGAAATGAAATAAATTAAAAATGAAATAAAATGCATGTGATTCTACGCAGTTCGAATTTTTTTTGGAGAATGATGTTCTTCTTCTCCTTCTTCCCTCCTTCTCCTTCTGGCTGGTTCGCGGAGTAGTGACTCCAATAGACGGACACGTACTCCTCTCTCCTGCTGTCTCCTAGATTCGTGGAGAAGCCGCACAGCCGTCTCTGTTGAGGGATATTTTCCCGGGCATGGTGGAAACTCGCCCGAAACCAACCCTTCATCATCTACATCATCACTACTGTTGTTTTTGTCGTGGCTGTGGTCTTCCACAGCCACGTGCTTCGTGCTCAACACAATCTGTAAAATTAAAAGAAAATATTATTAATTTGATGATTTGAAACATTTCTCCTTTCTTTTATACAGTTATATATTTTATACTTCCTAATGACCTTTCGTAGGCCTTTTGAAACTCTGATGTCTAAAGTAACTGCTGAAAGTCCTTCCGGCAGTTTTTGTTGGTTTTGCACTCTGCTTTCTTCCTGCTGCTGTAGTGGCGCAAAATTTTCAATGGCCTCATCCCACTGCCATGAAAAACTTGATGCGTCTGTAATTTCATAAAAAAATGTGGATTAGGACTCATTGATACAAGATCATCAACACAAAATTATACTGACCTGTTTCCATTGATGAAAAACATTTATCATACAGCCATGTGTGTGTGAGAGAGAGAGAGAGAGCTAGAGTATCATGAGGGCTCGTCTTTGTAACAATAGGGGAGCGAATCGAAATTCTTGAGAAACCGTCTCTTTTTACACACTTGTTTTACGGGTTTACTCTCACTTACAGTAATCACATCTTGCAATGTTGTGCGTCTAATAGCTCTGTAATTTACCTTGATCGAACCAACTGCTTGATCAACAATCATTTTGCGGATGGTGTTCAAATTTATTACCTGCGTGTTTCTATAATTCAAGGTTATTCCCTTCACCTTGCATTTTGTGTGAACTTGTCCATTTAGGCCTACAGCGTAGTAGGCATAAAATTTGAGACCTCCGGAAACAAAAGTCTTTATATAGCTCCCTTTGCCATACTCCTCCTCAAGCTCGTCTGTCATTTGACCCAAAAGGCAACCAAGAGGAGACTTATACTCGCCAAGCGCGTTTTTCCGTACGTAAATGCACGAATCAGTGTCGTAATACAACACCCTACGTCCCAATTGAGATAGGTAGTCTATAGGTAGTTCTATCGAGAGCCTCTAATGAGTCTATATAAACACTTTGCAATAAATTCTCGCGCTGTCCAATCTTCCCCCAAAATGAGTTTGAACAGAGTTTGGCGACAGAGCGAAGACCATGAAATTTAGTAATTTTATCACGATCCAAATCAACTCCTTCGATTGTCGAGCGTTCATTTAGATACGCTAATCTACTAGCCTCGTCGATACGCTCTACCGGCCACACTAGGGACTTTTATTTGTTTTTCAAAAATCGATTCATGTAATTGGCAAACAATCCTCCTTGTCCTGTATTGGGATCGTATTTAACGACATTGTACTGCCGAACTCCATAAATCGAGATTATTTCGTAGCCCATTTCTACCGCCTTTTTTAACTCTTCCGACACCCATATACTCTCAATTTCGCGAAAAGCAGGATCATGTTCACACTCTTCCTGCTGCATATTCTGACAACAGGCATTACAGAGTGGGAACATCAGCTTCTTATGAACTTTCAGAGGTAGTACTGTATGATAGAGAGTTTGAGGTGGTAGAACTCGGCATTTATTCAAACCTTCTGAATTATTAAAGTTTCCAAAATCATCCCCAGTTAGTGTCTCCTAAATAATTCCTCATTTCGGGAGAACTTGTTTTGATTGCATTAAATTCACACTCCTCCATTTCTGTGAGAATGTATTCAGCCTGTAGCCTCTGGCTCGTGTGCGCTCGAAACGCTCGTCTAGTGAATCCCCATTTTTGAGCTGAGTATCGCGATCGATTGTCTTACAGTGCAAACACCCATGCCAAAAGCATCCATGAAATTCGAGAATGTACCGATTACCCTCATATTCCTAATAACGGTCGACTTGTACACCCTCTGGTGTCCGGTATCCACGACAGCTACCAGCGTGACGTATTTCTCTTCCGGATTCTTTCTCACTCTACAATAGCCACTCAATGGCTTTTCTCGACTGGTTGTCGGCCCTTCTGTCGGCCTTCTAAAGGTGTCTGTAGCGAGAAAGTTTTTACGATAGACACGCGACCATGCCGATGCTATCGTAACACTTTCGGAGAAAGGGCATACATTGGCACATTTCAGGAAAATGTCTCGAAATGCCATGCATGCACGACGCAGGATTGCCACATCGTCAATACAATATTCGACAATTTCTTTTTGAAAGTCTAACAATTAATTTGTAATCAATAAATTTTGTACGTCCCACACACATCGTGATAATACTACTGCCACTTGAAATGATATCAGGACGAATCCTGGTCCCTCTTTTCTGCATAAGGTGTTTTAAAACAAATTGTGCGTCAAAAGTTTTTGCATTGTGAGCAATGCAAATTATTTGACCAAATTCATTTTGCTGTGTCGTGACAAGCTGCATAAACTGATCGACTGCCGTATTACCTTTGAAAATATGCTGTCGAAAACCGCAATGTTGGCATATCTCCTTCATATTGTCTTAGGCAATACAGTCAGTACAAACCCGTTGCACAACACAGAGGTTAGGGTCGTGTATATTGACATTAGGATCACCAGGTAGTTTTTTACATTGTTTGGTTTCAAGATCGCAAAAGACAAAGATTATTCTTTGCTTGTCTCTTACGACTTTATCAACAAGAGGTGCTATAAAAGACTGGTAATCAAGCGGCACACGTATTCGAGCATCGGTGACCTGCATGGTCCTCATATGCCTTATTGCATTGGATGCAGAATCCAAAACTGCTTGCTGCTGACTTAAGATCTAAAATTGGATAAAAATACCTACCCCCTGCTTCCGTAATGAGATTAGAACCGTTGTAAATTAGGGATTTAATTCCTCTGCCAGAAGTAGAAAATTTATGAATAATAATTGCGATCTTATCAGGAGTAAGATGCATTCGAAATTTATGTATTTCCTCGATCCCGCAACCGTTTTCAGGAATTATTACCCTGGCATCGTTCACGAGTTGCCGAGCTTATGATGTTTGATGTCTGAGTTGTTGAATTTTGACATCGAATCGATTCCCATTTAGCGTGTAGCGCACCGGAACGAATCGTTCCACGTTCCGCGTGAACGCGAGATGCAACAATTGACTGGGGTAGGCATAAATTATCTTTATTTTTTATTGTTAGGAGTGAACGCTTTTTGACATCACCGAGGGTTAACCGAACGTTTCTTCGACCGGCTCCATGCTCATCCTCAACCCCATCAAAGTCGACCACAAACGACTGGTCAATTGTGAAATCTTCGTTACTCTGACTAACACTAAACTGTTATCTCCAAAACTCTGCAAATGAATGTTGATGAGCGGGTCAAAACGACAACCCACCACCCACTTTTTGAAGAAAATCGAATTAAATTTGATTCCTACTCGATCATTATCACTAACTTTCGCCATCAAATAATCCTAAATTGACCTAACTGCGTTTTCGCAATATTCAATTACTTCACTGACTCGATTATTTTGTGGTTCGTCGATATCGCATTTCACCTCGACACCCCTATGGTTGAATTTTGGATAGTAACGCGCTCTTTCATGCTTTATGTCCAAATACTCTCTTTCACCTTGTTGCTCTTGTCCTTGATGTTGTCGTTGGTGGTGGTGATATTGATGCTGTGGCTGTCGTTTTTGTTGCTCCCTGTGCTGCTGCTGTTGCCGCTGTTCATGATTATCATCACAGTGGCCACCGCCCTGTTGTACGATTGTTTCTTCCCACGGCCGCCAGGGTTCCGTTTCTCCTGCTTCTTCTCCTCCCTCTCCAGCGCCTTCCCTGGCAGCGTCGAGATTCCGCAATCGCTCAGCAGCAGCAGCATCAGCCAACGCCAAGAAACGATTGTTTCTTGCGAATTAAAAAAGGAAATAATAACGATGATCCGATTTACCACATAGCTTTTAGTATTTATATTTCCAGAATATTCACTGTCCAAGCACACATTTTCCTTGTATTCAAAATTCGTCAATCATGGACTGAGTTTCCTATAACTGAAACATTACTATAATGATCTTACAACAACAACAACAACCACAACCACAACAACTCACTTCACATAATGTGAAACATGAAGTTGGAAATCTCAGAAAACTGTATGAAGGTAACGAGCAACGTTTGTGTGATTCTAAATTTTGCGAAATTGAACAGAAAAGTTTTGAACAACACGCCATCCTAGAATTGAATTTTCTCTCCTATTTTATAGAATCCAGAACCGTAAAAAAATTTATTAGTCGATTTAATCTGAATCCAACGACTTTCAACTCGCAGTTTTTGGAGTTATATAATACTGCAGCTATTTGATATTATTTTATTTATCATTTCATTGAGCAGATTAGACTTTTAATTAATTTTCAAATGACATGTTTTTATTGAACAGGTAAATGTGAACTTTTGCTCATTTCATAAATTCAATATCAAAATAATTTTTCAAGATGAAGTTTGGAATTGACTGACAAAATCATTATTAACAAATGAATTTAATTTCAATTTCTATTTCGATAATATCTATCAATAGATGATGTTTTGCATTAATATAATTATATTTATAAATTATCAACAATTTATTGAAAATCAAAATTTTAAATTAAATTTTTCATCAATTTATCTCATAATATCTATTTTGAAGTTCATCCGTCGAAATTTTTTGATGAATTATATATTTTTATTATTCATATGATATAAATCAATAGTTTTTAATGGATTAAAATCATCTTATGAAAAATTAGATATCATTGATTATGAATGAGATTAAATTATTTAATTTAATCATTAACAGTTTCATTATATTAGATAAAATAAAATTCAAACTTGATTGATTTTTGATGTTTAAACAAATTTTTCAAATAAATTTCCGAATTTACTGATTTATTCATTATTATAAAATCAATCAAATTTTATTTTACTTCAATTTTTATTAATATAACGATAATTATTATTTATAATTATTATAATTAAATCCATAAATTATTAAAGATTGAAAAAAATAAAATTTCAA
>WSXT02064941.1:0-12514 GCA_011762715.2 Neuroterus valhalla | reverse complement strand
CGAAAAAATTTGTTTTTTACTTAGATGTATATATAATATGTGCAATAATAAATATCATTTTTCAAATTTGAAAAAAAGCGAAAGATTTATTCAATTATTTTTTATGAACCTAATTTTTTCACCATTTATTGTATTGTATGTCTTTCATCATCAGAGATTTTCTCAGGGGGCCCCAAAACTGTATAGCCCTGGGCCTCGAGCAGCCTTAATCCGGCACTGACCTATTGCAAAGGAAACGGAGGCCCTCAAACCCGTAAAAGGGAAGAGAATAAATAACAATACAATACAATTCGACTAAAATCGTATGAATATCAGTATAACGTCAGCACCACAAATCTGATGACTAAAATATCTAAAAAATATGTTTATAATTTGATTACCTATCGGAATGTTATTGGGTGTTATGACGGTAGGGCTGACTGTTATCAAGATACGGGCCCTAGCGTGCTGCGCCGCGCCACAGCGCTAGATGGAAATTTGTGCAGTTTTTTTCCTTATTTTGGTAATTGTCGTCTAGATTTGAGTGTGCACCTCATATCATCATACTGTGATTTAGGGCCACATACTAACATACTAGTTTGGATGATTCCATCACCAATTTGAATATTCCCTCAACAGCCTCTGCATGAAACAAAATGTGGGAAATTCCTATTCCTTGAATGTGTCTTGTGATAAGGTCGTTATCGGTTGTTCGTCAGAAACCCAAAAATGAACGGATGGCACAGTTGAGGTCTGCGAGTCGATCATATCATAGTAATTTTTTGATTAAAGATTGAGCTGTGGTTGACAGATAAGTACCATGTCCTTCGGATTAGGTCAAAAAGATGTCTTAATCTGTCCTTGAATGAACTATAAAATTTAATTGCGGAACACAAACGTAGGTGAACTGTAAGTATGTATTTGACAACAAATTTGTGCTTTCTAGTTGGTATAGCTGATGGACTGTATAACCTTAAAATTCGGTTTGCATATACAAGCTATCAAAATTTGCAGAGGGTGCCTCGATCCAGCTTGGATACATCATCTGAGCAGTGGTTTGCAATAATAGCTTCAGAGATATTGTGAAGGTAAGCCTGATCTGTGATTAGTTTCGAAGAATCTAATACCTCCGCAGGTGATTTGTCATACAAGCAAACTGAGATATTTAGCTGCTGGCAGTTCCTCACATTCTGAGAGCAGAGAACCTATCGGGCCTGTGCAACTTTTTGGACTCAATGAAACACCATCAATGTGTACGATGAAACCATGAAATGAGAGCTCATTGGAGTAGAGAAGACACTCTAGTCAATGGAGTGGCCTTTCTAATTTAATTTGGATTTTACGTATAGCTCCACCCTTTCAACCGGTATTTATGTTAGTTCCAGCTGCATCAACAACTCGAAGGTCTTGAAAATCTACAGAAATGGTTTGAAGATGGTTCATTTTAGCCTGAAATGCAGCATCGGCTGTACCGAAACCAGGAGCAACGTGACAAATATACTACAAACCAGGCACCGACACAAAAAAACGCGTTCCTCTTTGTTATCCTCTACCCCACGGTAGTGATTTGCACCTTCCTTGATTCCTGCAATTATTTTGTCCTTACGCACATCCGTAAAAATATAGTCCATATAGAGAGTGAACACCTTGCACTCTTAGCTGTTCATTTTCGACATTACTTTTCACACTCATAATGTAACATCTGTTACTGACAATGCGATCCTCGTCCTCTTTTATCAATCCTACTTTTCTTGCATCCAAAAAAAGCAGATGGAACAATAAGGTCCGTTGCCGTGCTACAGACCTCTGAACAGCTGAAGCAGTCTGTTCTAACTTCAATGTATTTTGTTTCTTTCTAGTTTTTGCACGTGAGAATCGTCTATGAGGACAAAACTCACTACTTGAGTTTCACCATCAGAAATTTCAGGGGTATCGTCGTCTGTCCATAAGTTTTAATTTCCTGTACATTATTTGTGTTCTGCGTTCATCCATCTTTTGAATTTCCGTTTGTTTCAGAAAGATCTACTCTCCCGTTTGCGCAGGAAAAAACAAATGTGTCCACTCTCTCCTGCATTTCTGTGATCCTCTTTTTGACTTCAAGATACCTCCTTCTCAACCCCTCTCGTTGTGATGTATTTATAATGCGATGCCTTCATACTTGTATAATCTTTTCAAGGGTAACTGTCAGAAGAGACACTTTCCATAGATGTTTTCCAATTTGTCCCCAATTATTTCTGCAATTCCATTAAATTTGGTTAAGTTTTTTCCCTGTTCTAGCCCTACACGACGTCTCTTATGACGACAGCACAAAAGTATCTATCTGCTGGCATAATATAGAGTGCACGTAAACCGTCTTGCACAGACGCAAATCATGAACACAGTAGTTGGAGAACCCTAATTAGTGTGCAAGTCGTACGTGTAATGACGATTTAAGGAGAGGATGCACTTATATGGGATGGCAAGTTATCGGAGTTGGGCTGTATGTAACCTCTAACTCTTGTTTCATAATTTCACATATTTCATTATTTATTGCAGTCTCTTTGTGACATGTCACAGTCGGGTAGCTCTGGCCTTTTCTCATCGGGTATCTCCGCACAGATTTTGTTATGTTACATTAAATTTGTTCTTTTCAAGAAGTAATAAAATATAACCTTTTCTATGAACAAAAGGACTCCAATAGTTTGTTACATTCTTATCATTTATGACTGAGAAAGTATTAGGATCGTCTGAAATTTCACATCTTGAATTTTCAACGGATCTCCACGTTTCAAGACCCCCTGCAGCCTGAAATCAAGTTTCGGTGATGGTGTCTGTCTGTTGGTCTGTATGTCCGTATGTCCGTCTGGCCCACCGTCCGTCCATAAACACGATAACTCACGGAAAAATGGATGGATCAAATCGGCCTTTGGCACACTTGTTGATTAGTCCAAAAGGAAGGACGAGTTCGGTAGCCAGCTATTTTGGATTAAAATGAAAGAGAGGGAGCATTTTGAAAATTTGTTTGGACCTTTTTTCCCAAGACTCAAAAATTTTAAGTATGTTTTCTGACAGTACGTAAAAATTAGAACAATTCATCCGAATGATTTTTTTTTAGGTAGTTGTCTCGCTACAGTCACATTCAAAAGTTAACGCTCAGATAGATGCAAGAATTGAAAATTTCTCTTCTTACCATTAGTAAACAATTTTAATTGAATTTGTACACTAACATAGAAGCGTCCTATATAAATAAACACATTCACAGTAACAGTTCCTTAGGCAACGATAATACTGCCTAACCCTACTATGTGCCACACGAGAACAGCAAAACTTATAATGGGAAGGTATTGGTTTTATGTGAAAATGGACTTTCGCGGAATTCATGAAATCTCCACGTTTTGAGACCTCCCGATTCCGAAGAAGTAGTTTTCACGTTGGTGTCTATCTGTCTGTTGTCGTTGTCGTCGTCGTTTTCGTCGTCGTTTTCGTCGTTGGTGTCTGTATACTCCATAACTTTTGGAAGACTACTCGGATCGGATTGCCCTTTGACATACATTTTGAGGGACCAAAAATACAGTTCAAGTCCGTTAACCAGCTATTTATTTTCCAAGACTCAAAAATTGTAAGAACGGTTTCTTGTAGTTGGTGAAAAATGAAACAATTTAACCCCATGATATTTTTTGATAAAAAAAAAATTGTCAGAGTTGTGGCATTTTCAAAATTCAAAAATATAAAAGAAATTGAGAATTTTTAGCCAAATAACGCAAGATTGAAAAGAAATTCAAAGAGAAAAAAAGTTTCTTTTTGGGAGCCCTACAAGATCGTCAATACAACTTTTCGAATTTTCTCAAAAAATCGAAAATTACTATTTTGATCGCACAAAAAATAATGAAAAATAATCTGTGAAATCCATAACTTTCGAAAGAGTGATCATATTCGATCATCCTTTGGTACCCATTTTGAGGGACCAAAAAGTAAAACAATTTATCTGCATGATTTTTTTTTATTAGAGCACAATTGTCAGAGTTATGGACCAAATTAAAAGAAAGTCAGAGAGAAAAAATGTTACTTCTTCGGAGCCCTACAAGATCATTAATACGACTTTCTGAATTCTCTCGGAAATTCCAATGAAAAAATAAAAAATTCAAACTTTTACTGTACAGCGCATAATAAAATCAAAAATTTTATTACATTCTCATCATTTATGATTGAAAAAGTATCAGCATCACCCGGAATTACACATCTTTAACTTTCAGCGGATCTCTACGTTTAGGGACCCCCTGAAGACGAAAATCATGTTTTGGCGATGGTGTCTGTCTGGATGTCCGTCCGTCTGTAAACATGATAATTAAGAAAAAATGAACGGATCAAATCTGTCTTTGATACACTTGTTTTCTGTAATAAACAGCGCATTCAATTTCTCTTGTGAAGGTATCTTGGATAATAAATTTTCATATAAAAAATTCCGTCAAAAGTCGAGCGCGAAGCGCGAGTGCCACGATGAGATTGTGTACCTTAAAGCCAGCAGAGCTTTGAGAAATGTAATCTTCATCTATACTTATTACGTTATAAATTAAGAATATGAGGTTGCATTGGTTAACTGGGATCTAAAACATATTGATTTGTTCAATTCACTTTCAAATCTGCATAATTATCGAAATGAACAATGGCAAAAGCATTCCGAATGCGAGACATGAATACCCATGCGTGAAGCGCGAGGTTTGAAATGTACGAGCTTGAAGCGCGAGTCCCAAACATTATCGAGCGCGAAGCGCGAGATCTGGCGGATGCGCTCTAGGCGCGCTGAAACTTGCGAGCGAAGCGAGCCACGCGGTGAGAATGTGCCCGCGAAGCGGGCAGATTTTTCCAATAATGACGCTCATTCTTTCTTGGCGTATGAATTGTTGAATTCTTAACTTTAATAATAGGTTCCCAGTTGATAAATATTATACAAGAATGTCCAAATACCACTATATTTCCGGAATCCGGGGCTAACCCGCATTCTTTTCAGATAACCTTCCTTGGTCCTTGAATGCAATGCTTTTATTTCCTATTTAGTATGATTTTTTTTTTCAAATCTGCTTTGAAAATGTTAAGAAAGCACTCACATTGTAACCGCCGTTTGATTTTGCTTTTTTCATTGATACTGAATAGATCATTTACCAGGTTATGTGACGTGTTTTAATGTGGAGTGGGACGGACTTAAGTAAAATGTAATATTACGCGTGGAAAACATAAATGTGAATATAATTTTTTTTTCAATTTTCGGAAATATAGAAATAAGAGATTCTGTTCTTTTATTAATGTATGTAAATATAGACTTCACACTCTTTTCCTATTTCCTCTCATCTCTCTTTCAAAAAATCCAACTTTTACCCCCAATCTGGAAAGCCCATCGTAAAATGGAACAAGTTCTCGTTGAAAGCGAATTACTTTCGTTTAAAAAAGATACTTTTATACTTTTTTTTCAGAAATCATCTTTTTCAAATATAATAATACACTAATTGGTTGAGGATCTTTGTATTTTGCTGAAAAGAAGTTTCTTTTTGTTGAAAATATATTTCTTCAACTAAAAATGTAATTTTTTTTATTATTGTTTGAAAAATGATCGTTTTAAGTTGGGGATCCAGCTGAATCCAACTTTCCATACTGGTTATCGGTTCAACATTTTTGTTGAAAATGTATTCTTTCCAGATTGATGATTTATATGCTTTGCTGTAAACTCTTTCTTTCAAGTCAATCTGCTTGTTTTTAAACCAACTCCTTTGTTGGAAATTGGAATTTCAACAGTCAAACAGGAATTCCTCCGTTTGGAAGTACTTCTATCTTGTAGAAAATTTTTTCTTCTTCGGTTGAAAATGATTTTTTTTTATTGAAAAATTATTTCCTTATTGGAAAATTAACGGTGTCACGATTAGTTGGGAAAGGAATATTTCAACTCGAAAACCCAACCATTTGATTGAAGATTTATGTATACCGTTCTAAATTATTTTTTTGCTGGTAAAAAATAAATCTTCTCGATTAGAAATACAACTAGTTCGTTGACAGTTTTGTTGGATATTAATTTTATTAGTTGGAGATACATATATCTGTCTTTTTTTCAAAATTCAAACTATATTTTCGGGAAATTTGGTTTTTAGGGTTGGAAATCAATTTATACCTAGAAAAAAATATTTCTCCATTGTTTGCAGTAATGGAACAAAAATATGAAGGATTAAACATTATTCGATTTCTATGTCTCCCAATGCAAGATCCTGAGACTCAAAGCGAATATTTTCCGGCAAACCGTAAATTCTTAAAACAGAGTAACGATAAAATTGATGATTTGATAATCATGTCATTGTTCAATTTATCTCCAATCGTTTATGTTCCTCCTTGTAATGCTCAGTGAAATGTTTCTTCCATCATCTTGAAGTAGAGCATAGTTTCTGATTGCTGTCGGTGCTGGATTCTGATGCTTTGGTTCCGAACTGATTTTGTTTGATGAACAAGGCACTTGTGAGAATTTCCGGATTTTTCTCACTCGTAGCTCTCTTCCTTTGTTTTCGAGTAGAGTGAACTTTATTTTATTTTATTTATTTATTTTTATAATCTTCATTTTCTAAAAATTTTGTTTCCCGAGGAACATCATAACATCAAAATAAGAAGAAAATAAAACTATGAAGCCTATCATTTGTAGTTGAAAATACAGAATTGATCAAAATAATAAGGCTATACCATAGGGGAATCAGGGTGGTCAGTTGGTCGTGAGGGCTAAGGCATGAGCCAGCCTCGTGCTCTGGAAGAGTTTTGACGTAACACGTGGTGAATTCTTGCCTTAGTAAGGTTATCTCCTATTAGTTTATCTCCTGGAAGTCGTGATGCCAGGACCTGTAGAGAAAAGGGCTGCTTCAAGAACTTCAAGCTGATGTTTTTGGTGGTTCGGAACTCACTTTCAGCTGTATGTCCTCTCTACCACTATCCACTAAGGTAGTGGTGAGATGTGGAAAGGGATAGCGGAGAGTAACGAGGAAAATGTGAACCCTCAGGGGACACATTGAATCATCCAATCCATTTGTGCTGCAATTTGGTCGAATCAAACAGAAACAAAAAATATTTTTCCTGTGAAGTTGTAGATGCTAAAGAAATTATCGTATCTAGTGATAAGTATATCCAAGCTGAAATCAATTCTTTTCGAGAAAAGTGCGTGAACATGAACGTGGATAAGATTCTCTAATACTGACTTACGGGTTCTCCTATTTTCTGGTTGAAATGTGACAGTATGAATAATTTTATAACGCTAATAGCATTGATATTTCTCCATTGTTAACAATTTTATTCAGCTTTAGCATCAACACATCTCGGGAGGAAGTATTCATTTCGCAAACAATTATTTTTTCAGTCTCTTCCCAGAGACGATTTTGAAAACCTATCAAATTTTTATTTCCTATTCTAAGTCTTCTTAGTGTCACGTATTACGTATAACGCAATGCGCAACAAATCTATTTTGTAATATAATAATGTTTAATATATTTTAGGAAAATGAATTTGCTCAACGCATATGGAAATGGTTCGGGTATAAGACCAATAGGATGATGCAATAAAATGTATTGATTTGTGAGTGAAGCGGTGAGAGGCGAGTCCGTTCCTCTCCAACGGCAAGAAGATGGAAAGTTTTCTTACTTCGGTGTCCGGACGGATTGATTCCTGGAATGAGATGTGGACTGAACAAACAATTATTCATTATTGACTGATGAACTCCAACCCTTTCTTCCGAAACAGGGTATCTAGACATACCTAATGTGTCTAGGAGCATAGTATAAAAGGACGGACATGCACTTTTCAGATGCACTGTGCGCCAGTCTCTCTTCTGACTTTCTTGCTGCCTGCAACTCTTGATTCTTATATCGGTTCTCTGTCAATTTCGATCTCAGTTCGAGTCGTCCATCTCGAGTTCCGTACCCTTTTTTGCCTTTAGCCTTCAACTCCTCTCTCCCTCACTCCACCCTCTCTCTTGGTATTTCTTCCTCATAAATCTATGCATCATTCGTCGCTCCAATTTCAACTATTTTCCTTTCGATTCTTTGTAAGTCTCCCTTATCTATGATATTGCTATTTCTATAATAAATGCATTTCTTATATCAAAAATAGAGATTCATTTCAACCCTGAAGCCTGATCCCTAAGTCCAGAATCTTCTGCTCTGTAGTTACATCAGGTCCTTCTGATCAGTGATTGCTCGTCCTTATTAATATACATTCAGGATGTAACATATACATTTCTCTATGGTGCATCGGCCGTTGTGGTAGAAGTATGGGCAAATGAATTACCATTAAGATCAGTAAATTCCTATCAAAAATTCTCACGTGAATTAAACCAAGCTTGAACTGAATCAAAGTGAACAATCAAAATGAACTGCACTGGTCTTTCATAATTAGTTATTTCAACTGTTTATTCTGTATGGCAAAAACCACGCTCTCGTGGGCACTGGTCTGTTTAACGAAGATGCACTTTAACAGCTGAAATAAGCAAATTCTGACTAGGAAACCATATATCTGGAAAGAATTTTCCGAAATGTTTGAATTAATGTTAAATAGAGACGAAACTTCATTTTGTGGTAAAATGTGTGCTCCAAATTATGCCGCGAGTTAAATATGATATGGGCGGGGATTATGCATAATGAGACCTGGCGAACGATTGTCTCGCCAGGTATTGGTGAACGAAAATTCGCGCGAGAACAATGCGAAAGCGCGCCGACAATCAGCCTGGTGATTGGTTCATTCCAGGAAACCGGGAAAATCGCGAGGGAAATGTTTTTCGCAGCGTTGCGATTTTCGAGCACCGATGTTAATTCGTTTTCAGTAAAGCAACTAGTAACTTTTTGTGTTAAATTGTGCAAAAACAATTGTACCGATGCATCTAATAACGTAGCTATCGAAACTTCAAGAGTGTAAAAAAATTTTAGTGTATTTTGAGAAAAAAATTGTGAGCGCTGAAAGAAATTGTTATTTTCTTTTCAGCGTGGTTTAATTATTCATATCAATTCCTGAGTTGATGATTAACTGAAAGGTAATAGCTACCAGAACGCAACGCCTGATGCCGATTTCCAAGATTTTAAAGAAGTTGAAAAATTGGATGGTATATTATAACTTTGAGCTGTTTTCCCAGACTCAATCTTCCAACGCAATTTGACCGCACTAGAAAATGCTATCACTGGCCGGCAAATGTCTTGCGTGATTTTCGTCTATGGCTCAATCCGGATCCATCATCGCTCACGAATGTTGCTTAAGTATGAATGTTTTGATGTTGTGTGTTTTTGTCCGTAATTCTATTCATTCCTGGTTGTGTACAATTTTATCGCTTATGACTTTATCTTTTATTTGTTATATTCTTCCATTGTGAATGATCTCTCTTTTACGGATTCTTGATTTTTTAAATGAATTTATGTTCTTTTTTTGTTTAAATATATATCGCATTTGTTGAAACCGAAAATTCTCTCTCGATATATCATCTGCCATCCCTGGTCTTTGAATTGTTTTCATTTATTGACTCGCTTGCCTCAATGTAATTCAAATGCCTTTTTTTCGTGTTTTGATTCTGTATTTTAAATTTACCGTTCAACTTTTAAGTATAATGAAACAGAATTGAAAAGATTTTAAGTGTGGCCTATAAAGCTCATGTCACAATTTGAAGCATCAATGCCAACTCAATAAATTTTCTTTTCTCTGAAAATCCAAATTACAAGAAAATACGCAATCGAAACCATATAAAAACTGACATGAAAATTTCCCTCATGTCCGATAAAAATGTAAGCACTCAAAAGACTCACACGCAGTCAAGCTAAGGCACCTGTAAATCTCATGAACCAGACCTCAGAAGCTATAAATAAAAAAGGAACTCCGTATAACTTAGGAATACAACAGAAATCAAAAGAACTCCACGCACCACTTGCACAAAAAAAATCAAATTTCTGATCAATCACCCGAAAATCAGACCGAAAGAAAAATAAATCTCGAAAATAAGTATTCACATTTTTTGAAACAGTCCAAAAATCCCCAAATCACAAATGAAAGTGGAATAATTAGCGGTAGTGATTTCAATACAAATGAATATCTATGAGAAGTCGATAACACCTTCTTGGCAACAAATTCCACAATTATTGCTGCAGAGAATTCTCTAGCCGGATTGGATTCACAACCTATTTTACTAAACGAAGGAGATTTTCCATCTCTAATGAAAACAATTTCTGCAATTCCTTAATCAAATTCTGTAAATAATACAAATCCATTCTCTAATCCAACCCCAATCGTTCCTTCCGATAACATAAATGAACAAAATATGACTGTACCGAATACTCAGAAAGTTCTAGAGAGAAAGAAACTTAGAGGACTACAAATGTTTGAGAAAAATCTAGTTATTTTACCAGATCCAGAAATCTTGAGATCTAGTGAATAAAGTCTTATTCTTGATAAACTCGGGAGAATTCAAGTTTCACTACAAGAATTCAAGAAAAATGGGGAAGACCTCAATTAGTTAGGTAAAATCTAGTAATTTTACCAAATCCAGAAGCCTTGAAATCTAGTGAAGGTTCAAATTCCAAGTAATCTTAAAATAACACAGCTCCACAAAGAAAGTGGATTGTCCGACGGTGGAGAGTAGTCACATCCTATGAATTTCGGGTCACTGAATCCGAATTCGTGGTCGGAAACCCAAGATTGGTGATCGTTTGTTTTCTGCACACGAAAAACCTAATATTATTGGAATTTTTCGCATTGCAAAATATGTAGCAAGAAAACGCGTGCTTTCTTTATTGTTTAGTCCACTGGGTCCAATACTTTTTTGGTGGGGGAAAGACTGTTAAGAGAAAAATGCGTGAGATCAGGCAGTGAGAAAATGAAGGCTAATTGCAGAATGGCGACCTCAGATATAGATTCCGCGACAAGAAATCCGTTGAAATCGACACCTTTGTTTTGTGGAATTTTACGCTATTATTCTCTGTAGAGTCTCTCCCCCACCACAAAATGTTGAGTCCAGATGAATAAAAGAGACAATTCTTATGTATCTTTCGCTGCTGAATCCAAACCTGTGATGAAAATTATTAAAAAAGCACGCGTTTTTTTCTAGATATATTGCGATGCGAAAAATGTTTAAAAACTTACTTTTTTGAGGTTGGAAAGCAAACGGTCACAAATCTCTGAATTCTAACCACGGCTTTGAATGCAACGACCCACACTCCATGGAATGTGACTAGTCCGATCTACGGGAATATGAACTTCTTTTTCGCGAGATTTTGTGCTATTATTCTCTGTGGAGTCTCTCATCCACCATAAAGTGTTGGGTCCAGTGGACTAAAAGAGACAATTCCTGTAAATTGTTCGCCGCTAAATCCAAATCTGGGGCCAAAATAAAACAAAAAAAATCTGCCCGCTGCGCGGGCACATTCTCGTGGCGTGCTGCGCGCGCGCCTCGCTTCGCTCGCAAGTTTGAGCGTGCCTGGGGCACGCATCATTCGCATCTCGCGCTTCGCGCTCGATAATGTGTTTACCTCGCGCTACGCACTCGGTTTGTTTTTCACCTCGCGCTTCGCGCTAGGCTTCATACGTACTTGATTCAATTTACAGTGTAATGCATACACAGAGTTGCAAACATTACAAAACTGCTGAAAACCTCTACTTCTATGAAGATTATTAAATTTTTTCTTCATTTTTCATGAAATTTTTTTTCATATTAAGTTTACTTAAGGCTCTACTGGCCTCAAGGAACACTTTCTCATTGCAATACTTACCCCTGATATTAACATCTCGCATAGTTTGGCTAGCAAATTGGATTTTTCATTGTTTAAAAAGCGTTGTCACGATTAAAACAGAAAATAAAAAAGTAGAATGTCTTCTGCTGTATTTGATGATTGTGAATTATATTTTGTTAAAGGTTCTCCGGCTTTAACGAATACATTCTCATCGGGTGTCTTGTGCTGCGCACTCGATCAAAACCTGTTCGAAACGCTAACTTTTCTGTATTACATCTAACTCTAATGCATCAAATGTATATAATATTGATTTATATACATCGTGCCTTGTTTTCCATTATTTTTTGTACGGTCACCATTGGAATTTTCGATTTTTTGAGAAAATTCAAAAAGTTGTATTCACGATCTTGTAGGGCTCCCAAAAATAAACGTTTTTTCTCTCTGACTTTCTTTTTAGTCTTGCGTTATTTGGCTAAAAATTCTCATTTCCGTTTATATTCTTGAATTGTGAAAATGCCAAAACTCTGAAAATTTTATTCTTACCAAAAAAATCTTGAGAATAAATTGTTTCACTTTTTACCTACTACAAAAAACCATACTTCAAATTTTTGCGTCTTGGAAAAAAAATCCAAAAAATTTTTCAAAATGCACCCCCTCTTTCATTTCTGATTCAAAACAGTTGGTTAACGAACTCGAACTATATTTTTGGTCCTTCAAAATGGGTGCCAAAGCTCGATCGAATATGATCATTCTTTTGAAAGTTATCAAGTTCACAGATTTTTACATTCTCATTCTGAATGAGAAGGTATTGGTTTTATGTGA
This sequence comes from Neuroterus valhalla, assembly GCA_011762715.2. Lineage (NCBI taxonomy): Eukaryota > Metazoa > Arthropoda > Insecta > Hymenoptera > Cynipidae > Neuroterus > Neuroterus valhalla. The sequence goes on along the minus strand of WSXT02064941.1, from coordinate 14 downwards.
AAATTGACTTTCGC
>WSXT02064930.1:0-12514 GCA_011762715.2 Neuroterus valhalla | reverse complement strand
GTTTGTGTGTGTGTGTGTGTGAAATTCAAACATTTTGCAACAAAAATGAAACCTAAACAAATCTTAAGGTTTTTTAAGGTTCATTTATTCCAATATGCTCGGTCACGTTGAGAGAATGAATGAAGAACGATTAACAAAGGAAGCGTATCTAGATAGGGTGTATGGTAGCTTACCTAGAGGCAGACCAGAGAAGGAACGGTTAGAATGTTTGAATGAGATTCTATAGATTATATATAAAAATTCATTGGCGCCATATGTATGAACTGTACGCATCTGGAACGCTATACTCAATTTGGTACCTTCCAGAATACTTGCTCTGTAATGACTCTTCATTCTAGGTTTCATTTCTATTACGTATTGCATGTGATCGCCCAACTATTAATATTCTTTTAAAATGTGATCTACAGGTTTGAATTCCGTGATTAACTTCCATTGTCAGAATACTTCTGCTTTCGTGGTTCAATTGCTGCATTCTTTCTTAAACTAGTAAGTAATTCTCAAAATAAATCTCTAACTTAGTTTCGGCATAACCTCATTGGCATACTTCCGAATAAAAACTTTAAATGCGTGACAAATTTTCAATACTCGTTTGTCGGTTTGTTTTCATGAAAAATTCTTCTTTTTAGACACTTTTTGGGATTTTTCCTTCAGACATCTCATTTGATATTCTTCTTCCTTGTATATTTTTTGGCAATGAGTAATGTTAGGTACAAAATAATAATATCATAATGGAGTTCAATATTGTGGTTTTCTTATACGACTTCTCAATTGTTATTTTGTGCATAAGTCTTTTATGTAACTATTATTTTGAAGAACTGATTTATTGTTTATATCTCTTTTTTACATATATAAATTTATTAGATCTGCCTTATTCAAATAACTTTTTTAACGTTCGAGTTTTTAAACCATTTTATTTTATTGTAGTGAATAATAATGTATGTATTATTTTAGTTTATCAGAGAAATACTGAGCTACTGTTTAGAAGACGGCTAATATTACTAGGTACCGACATGAGGACTTCCCGAATGAGGAGGATGAGTATGTTTAGGGAGTTGATAAATCTGGTAGTTGCAAGTAGTCGCTGTAATAAACCCCTTGACTAGTTGCATCCCTGAAAATAATTGAGAATCTTTATTTTACTACGAATAATTATATCATTTTGAAAATAGCTGTTCCTATGTGTACCGAAAATGCCCACCTATTTGTACCAAGATGTGGGTGAACGTAGGCACGAACTTTGAAAATCTGATGCTTATAAATAAAAGATATACGTTCCATTTGGAATGTGAATGCATATCTAGTAGGGTAGTCCAAAAACATTTTTTTCTGATTTTTATGCAAAACGTCCAGAAATTTGTTCGAATCCACAAAGAAATAAATGAATTTTTTTTGTTAAAAAAAAATATTTAGAGGTGCCGCAAGCCCCGTAAAGTTTAACACGTATTTCCCATAAGAAACAAAGACGTTTTTGTAAATTTTATTCAGAAATCTAAATATTAGATGAATGAGTTCGAAATTCACCATTTCTATTCACGATTGGTCACAGAATGCGAATGAAATATTACTTTTCAAATATCACCCCCATAAGTCTTTTTATAGGGTCCCAAAGAACCCCCATAAGTGAAAAAATGGGTTTTTCGAGTTTTTGGGGCTAATTATAATGTTTGGACGTTTTTCTAACGCAGATTGTTTGAAATACTACTTTATACTGATAATAAGATGTTTATTAAAATTGTTTAAACAATTTATTATTGTTTTTAGAATCTTTCTCTTAGAAAAGGATTAGAAAGTCAAGGTTTTTTCTGAATTTCTCAACTTATTTTCAACGTTTTAGTTGAAGCGAGTTAATAATCAATTTAAGTAAAAAAAAAGTTTGAATAATTTTTTATTATTCATAACTATATTCTCTCAGAATAATACTACAAAGTTGCGGTTTTTCTGAGATTTACAACTTTTCGTCCTTTTTTCACATGAAGTGGGTAATTATTCAACCTAATTTAGCAAAAATATTTTTTTGAACAAATTGTAAATGTTTATAGCTATCTTCTTCTAGATTAATACTACATAGTAGCGGTTTTTTCCTGAAATTTTAAACTTTTCATCACTTTGCAATTAGAGTGAAGTCTTGATTAATTAATTTTAGGAAAAAAATTATTCAAACAATCTATTATTACTGCTTATAATATTTTCTTTGCCTAATGATAGAAACTTGCGGTTTTTTCTGAAATTTTAAATTTTTTGCCCATTTTTCACTTGAAGTGAGTCGATATTTAATTTAATTTAACAAGAATAATTGTTTGAACAAATTATTATCATTAATACCTATCTTCTCTCAGACTATTGCTGAAAAGTTGCGGTTTTTTTCTGAACTATTAGGCTTTCTATCAACCTCTAACTTAGTGATGTAATAATAATTAATGCGAGTTAAGAAACGTGCTAGAAAGGTGCTAGAAAGATGTGATTTTTTCTGAAATGTTTAATTTTTCTCCACATTTTTAGCTGTGCACAAACAATAAATAAACATTAGAGAGAATCATATTTCACGTGTTATTGTATTTTTTTAGGCAAATTATTTTTGTTCTTTTTCCAATATTAGGAAAAATGATTAAAACAATAATACTCATAATTATACAAAAGAGACAAAAAAAAATTGAATAATTAAAAGTAAATGGGAGGACTAGGTCTTTATATAACTTGTGAAAGTTTTGTTTTTCTTAACATTAAAAAAAGAACAAAAATAATTTACTTAAAAAAATGCAAAATTACGTAAAATATGATTTTATCTAAGGTATAAATTGTTTGAATAAACATGTTTGTTACCTCGCGATAATTATTACCTCACTAAGCGAGAAGTTGATAGGAAGCTTAATAGTTTAGAAATAAACCGCAACTCTTCAAGACTATTCTAAGCGAAGATAGGTATCAAAAACATTAATTTGTTTGAACAATTTTTTTTTGGTAAATTAAATTAAATATTAACTCACTGAAAGTGAAAAGTGGGCGCGAAGTTTAAAATTTAAGAAAAAATCGCAATTTTCTAGCAATAAGCAAAGAAAATATTATCAGCAATGATAAAAAATTGTTTAATTAATTTGTTTTGCAAAGGAAATAATTTTTACTTCACTCTAATTGAAAAGCGATAAAAAGTTCGAATTTCAGGAAAAAACCGCAACTATGTAGTAATAATCTAGATGGAGATAGCTATAAACATAAACAATTTGTTTAAACAATTATTTTTGCTAAATTAAATCAAATAATTACTTACTTCAAGTGAAAAGTGGAAAAAAAGTTGTAAATTTCAGAAAAAACCACAACTTTGTAGAATCATTCTAAGATAATATTGTTATGAATAACAAAAAATTATTTCAACAATTATGTTTGTTAACTATAATCGATTATTACCTCGCTCTTACTGAAACATCGAAAATAAGTTGAAAAATTCTGAAAAAACCATGACTTTCTAGCCCCCTTCTAAGAGAATGTTTCTAAAAACAATATTAAATTGTTTAAACAATTTGAATAAACATCTTTTTATCAGTATAAAGTAGTACATCATGTATTTCAAACAATCTGCTTTAGGAAAACGGTAAAAATTTATAATTAGTGCCAAAAACTCGAGGAACCAATTTTTTCACTTATGGGGGTTTTTCGGGACCCTATAAAACAGACTTATGGGGTGATATTTGAAAAGTAATATTTTATTCGGATGCTCTAACCAATTGTGAAGAGAAATGGTGAATTTCGAACACGATTCATCTAACATTGAGATTCCTGAATAAAATCTACAAAAACGTCTTTGTTTCTTATAGGAAATACGTGTTAAGCTTCACGGGGTTTGCGGCACCTCTAAATGTTTTTTGTTTCCAAAACAAAAAAAATGCATTAATTTTTTTGTGGATTCGAACAAATTTCCGGACGTTTCGCATAAAAATTCTAAAAAGATTTCTTTTTTTTGTACCAACCTAATATTCAGAGATAGACTATTTTGCATTAAATCTTTTGGAATCAGAGGGATTCTCCCCAAAAGCCTTCAGGGTATATTGTTTTCGGAAGTTTTGTGAACGTTTACCATCTCTGAAAACTATATGCTGAGATTCATCTTTAGATAAAGCGAGTCCCCAGAAAGTAAAAAAAAATCTTCCTATGCAACCGACCTGCTCCGCACTCGTTGAGACATTTCAATTCCTTCATGCTCACACTCACATAGGTATTGCCATAACTTGCACAATAGGTTCTAAGAGTTTCACCAGTCTGAAAGCATATATTTTTTGGATTCACGATTTATTGGATAACTGAGCGTTTCTTAAAATTGGAAATGCAGTTTGAAATGTTCACTTACAGGGCATTTGTTTATACAGATAAGAAATCCTGCATTATTCTACAAAGAATTATAATCTTAATTAGTAGAGGTTATATTTATCGAAGTTTTTGTAGTTTGATAATTCGGAAATGCACACAGATTTCAAATGAATTGAGCTTAGTTGCGATTATTCATTGAGAACGCACTGACAAAAGTTAGAATTCAACTTTCAATGGAGAGCCGTTTTAGTATGAGAAATATGAATTGTTTTAGTATGAGAAATATGAATTTATTAATCTCTTTATAATAACTTTGTTGCTACTAAAAACAAGAAAATGAGCTAAAGATCTTAATGTGAAAGATAGAAACAACTAATATACATGGGAATTTCAAATAACTGTTTTTTGTAAAGTTGAACTCACCTTACTCATAGATTTATGGTCTGCAGAGGTGGCTGAAGATTTATGGTCTGCAAAAGCGGCTGAGTATAAAATTGGGATGACTGCAAATACGAAAAGACATAAATTAATTTATTTATAATAGTATTTTGTATAATTTTTATCGTTTAATGATAGGATAAATGTACACACGAGTTGGAGAAACCTTTTGGTCTGCATTTGTTAGAAAAAAACATTTATAATAATTCCTAACTGAGGAAGCAATTGAGATCAGGGCTATTGTACTCTAGCTTATATTATATATGGATGCTAAACAGCTAACGAAATATTCCTAATGACATTTCACTTACAAAATTACGTTTGACATCAATATTAAGTAAAATAGAATTTCTTATAGGCCGGGCAGCAAAGTTCTGTTTGATTTTCTGCTATTTCATAAAATTACAACGAGATTGAAAATGAGAAGGCGGAAAAGAAAACATATGAGTCGGTCGGTAATGCAAGAATCCATTTTTTTCAACGAAGACTCGCATGTTGGTGGCAGTAGTAGAGTGGACTAGTTGACAGGTGTTAAAAAAGTTTTATAGAATTTGTGGTAAAGGTGTGAATGGAGGGTGAGTTCTGAAGTTTGAGTCGTGGTTAAGGGTGCAAAAAGTAAGTTAAGGATAAAAGAATTTTTTTTAGGTGAAATAAGGTGAAACAGGAAAAATGAGGTAAGGTTAAGAAGAAGGAAGGTAAATTATTTTGTGAGGGATTGAGTTGTTGCGAGGAGCAAGGAAGTTCATGAAAGCGGTAGGGGGAAAGAGTGGTGTATGCAAGGGCTTGCTAGGGCTCGGTAATAAAGGGAATGATGTAAATGTGAAGTAAAAGGGATACTGCAGTGTTGCGGGAATGGAGTACAGACATCTGTCGGCTGCAGCAGGCAATCACCGCAGTGGTAGTAGTCTTCCTTACCGGTAGAAGAGAAGGCAGAGTCTTAGGCTGAGGGTAACAACGAAAGCGTTGAGAGCAAGGCAGACGGGAAGAAATATGTCTACTCGCCACTTACAAGGGGAACTCGTGTAATGTCATTTGAGTTGACTTTCGAAAACGGGCTGATTTAATAGTTCACATACACATATAAAAAACCCTGCAGCCGTTTTTTCCAGTGGGCCTCCGTTGAGGTGCAAAATGATTATAAAAATCTTACTGCTCAGGGATTCCACTAGTCATCGATGTAAGAGCGACTAGAATACCAGACCTGAGTGGCCTGGCGGTAACGTACTGGCTTTGCGATCCGGCAGTCGCGGTTTGGATTCCCCGCCGGAGCAATTTTTTCTCCCATTTGCTTAGTATTCATTTATTCATTGAATTTCCCTACATAATAAATCATAAATGAACAAATAAATTACATTGGAAAATGGTTTTCAGCGGAGAAAATTAAAATTTATTCAGGTACGGTAGCAAAGAAATAAAAACGAATAACATAGGCTCTAATATAAAATTGAAAAATATTTTTGAAAACGGATTCAAAAAGCCTTATCCTACTCATTAACCGTAAAGTCAGAAGGGTGGTTTTATCGTAAAAACATTGAAAGCACAAATTTTTCGAGCACCAAGATCAAATGATGAATGGTGGTTGACCACAATCGTATTTGTTTTTCAATAAATTGTCGGGGGGAAACACACTTGATTCACAGTGCGAAAAATGTTAATGAGTAACTGTTGATGATTTGTTTATGATTTATTATATAGAAAAATTCAATAAATAAATACGAAGCGAATGGGAGAAAAAAAATTTCTTCAGCGAGGAATCGAAACCGCGACTCCCGGATCGCAAAGCCAGTACGTTACCGCCAGGCCACTCAGGTCTGGTATTATAGTCGCTCTTAGGTCGATAACTAGTGGAATCCTTAAGCAGTAAGATTTTTATAATCATTTTGCACCTAAACGGAGGCCCACTGGAAAAAACGGCTGCAGGGTTTTTTTTATGTGTATGTGAACTATTAAATGAGCCCGTTTTCGAAAGTCAACTCAAATGACATTACACGAGTTCCCCTTGTTAGATCGATTCTAGCAGTGCGCGCAGGAAAGGGAAGCTTGATTGGTGGAGCAGGGGAAACGCTAAGGCAAGGAACTTCAGGCAAGCAAAGCGATAGAACCCGCAGGTCACCAGTGAAGATGGGAGAGCAGATTGAGAAGGAGACGATAGGGTTGCTATTCTCGGAAATCAGGACGCTCGGGCAGGAAGCGAAGGGTATGAGGGAGGACGTATGGATTAGGGAAGAGAAATAGGAAAGAGAGATGAAAGATCTGAGGGAGAAAGTAAAAAGTTTAGAAACAGTAGCTGGGTTGGTAGGGAAGTTTGAAGATGAGATAAAATAAAGAATAAGGGCAATGGAGTGAGGGATGGAGAGAATTGAGAAGGAAGATAGAAGAAATAATATTGTGATAAGACGGATCAAGTTGAAAAGTGGGAGCGCTCCTACAAGGCATAGGGAAGTTTCGAGGCAGGGTGGCCAAAGTGTGGTGATAGGATAAAAAGGGGAATGAAGTAGTGGTTGTGGAGTTCGAGAACTGGCAAGATAAGTTGGCGGTGATACGAAGTCAAAGAAGGAATAAGGATAAGAAGGTAATCATCGAACACGATCTGACGTGGAAAGAGAGAGAAATTCAAATACTGCTGAATGACAGAGCTAGAAGGAGTGGAAATAAGGAAGAGTGACGAAAGTGGGATATCAGAAAATAAAAAAAGAGCACAAAATGCTGGTTCGCGATGAGGAGAGAGAGAGGAGAAGAGAAGTGCAGAGGGACTCATTTCGTAGGAAATAGGTGGGTACGGGAACAGCAGGACCGCGGAACGATAAAGTTGCTCTTTTTGATTGTAGAAGAAATAAAAAGGAAAGGTGAGGACTGCGGGGAGTTTGTGCAGGCATTTAGTGCTGTTGGACTAGTAGAAACGGTGGTTGAGAGCAAGGAGTGAGTGGATGGAAGGAGGGATGGTAAAACCTTAGTGAGATAGAGAATGCAAAAGGATGAAGAGAAGAGTTGAAAGTAAGTATAAAAAAAGGAAAGAGCGTACCGCCAAGAGGGAGGAGTACGTAGAAATAAGGAAAGAGTTTAGGATGATGTGTAAAAGGGAAAGGTAAGGGAGAGAAAGATCTGGGAGAGAAGATGAAAGGTATCAGGACCAAGGGAGACGTGTGGAAGGTAATTAATATTTTCAGAAAGCGTAAGGAGGGGATGAGTGATAAGAAAGGAGCGGAGAGTGCAGAGAGTTTTTTGAGGAGTTATTTCAGAGCCCAGGCTAACGAAAAAGAGATGAGGGAAGTAAAAGAACGAGGGATGGAGGAAGGATGAATTTGAATGACGAAGGGATAGAGACTCAGATGTGAAAGTTAAGCAGGTCGAAGGCAGCAGGCCTGGACGGGGTACAGAATGGAACATCGATATTTGGTACAACAGCAGTTAGAGACAGACTCAAAGAGGAAGTTAGGAAGGTTTGTAGAGGCGATGGATTTCTAGGAGAGTGGAGAGAGGGGTTGATAGTACCACTGTCTAAGAAAGAGGACATAGATGAGCAGAAAAATTATAGAGAAATCACATTCGTCAATACGGCGTACGAAGTAAACGTGATGCTACGGGCGGAGAGGCTACAAAATGATGTTGAGGGAAGAGGCATATTGCTGTAGGCGCAGGCGTGGTGGACAAGGAAGTAGCGAAAAAGGGGTCAAAAGTGTACGCGTGTTCTGTAGATCTCAAAGGAGCTTTTCCTTCAGTTGATAGTGGGAGGTTGTTGAAGGCGTTGAAGGAGAGTGGGGTAGAGAAAAGCTTGATCGAGGGAGGAGTATAAAGAGACGAAGGATGGGATAAGAGGAGGACGGGATCCCGGGGGAATTCTGGAAGGATAGGAGGTTGAGGCACGAGTGCCCGCTTAGCCCGCTGCTTTTTGCAATCTTAGTCGCTGACATGGAGACAAAGCTAGAGGAAGGAGTGGTAGAGGAGGTGAAGGAAGGAGGTTTTAGAATTCGGTCACTCAGATATGCACATGACATAGTGTTGTTGTCAAGAAGCGAGGAGGCCTAAAAGGTGATGATAAAGAGGGTGTTGGTGGGGGGAAGGAGAACAAAAGAGGAGATGGAAAGATGGAGGGTGAGAGGAGAAGTTATTTTCGGGAAAATGGTCTTCATGAGGATGAAGTGAGGAGAACCAGCGAGGAAGGAGGAAAGGTGTATGCGATTATTAAGGGGAGCGGCATGGAGAGAGAGAAGGCAGAAGGAGAGGAAGGGATAAGAGGGTCAAGGTATCATAAGTAGTATGGGTGGATTATGTCAACGAAGAGAGCGCGATATTTGTGTGAGAAAGGAGAGAATGCAAGCCAGGAGATGATAGCGGGAAGGAGATGTGGAAGCTTGGAGGGCGTTTACAGGTTCTGGCTTCCGGAGGAAAAGAGAATGTGCCTGTTGTTTGGAAAAGGGTATGCAAAGGTGTAGCAATGGGTGGGAGAATGCGAGGAGGTGGAAAGGATTGGGATAAGCATGGAACTAATACTTCATGAAAAAGGGGAGAAAAGGGCGCTTGCATGGGTGAAGAGGGTGCTGGGCAAGATGGTGAAGAAGAGAAGGAAAGAGGAGGGGGAATGGAGATAGATGTGTAAGAAGGAGAGAAAGTAGATGAAGGATCAATATAAATAATGTAAATAGTAGATGAGAAATTGCAAAAAAGTGATAGTAAATAAGAAATAGGTAGGAACCGCGGAGGCAGAGATTGGCAATGCGAGGTTTGCGAAATTCAGGAAAATGCGTGCAAGGCAAAGCGAGGAAGGCAAGGCAATGCAAATGGTCATGGTTTAAAGAAAATTGTATAAAGTGTGGAAGGATTTCAGAGATAGGTACTTTATTTTAATTTTTTCTCATTTTTCTGAAACATGGCGGTATAAGCAAGCCAATTTTTCAAGGTCAATAGGCTGAAGAATAAACGTTTATCTATCTATCTATATTTTTGAACGGATTATTACTCACTTAGTAAGTAAGCAAGTGCAATCTTTTTCGTCATATTGAGAATAAAATTTCCAAAGATTATTTCCTCTATAGATTTTTTTTACCGAAAATGGACTCGAGAAGTAATTAGGGTTGGTAAGGAACTGGATGGCATTACCCTGACCTTATGAAGTATTTCCGTAAAATTTCCGAGTAAGTTTTTAATATCTGTCACAATGGGAAACTATTTTGAGATTTTGCAATGTTTTGGATTTATTATCCAGAAGCACTAAACAGTTTACGAGCTAAGCATGTATGGACGATAAAAAGCTTGAACTTCATGGCAATTAATTGAGTCGTCTTTTTGTGGATGCAAAAAAATGTATAATAATATTTCTTCCTGACAATCAGAATGCTATCTAAATTTTTGATTCTATAAATAATGCAGATATGAAATCGAATTCAGAAGAAACCTATTTTTCAGAACCCATTCAATCGCTAAAACTCTAATTTTTTTCAATTTTATACGTAAGCAAGTAGAGGTACAGGTTATATTCCTTCAACCCTTGTCGGCTTCGAAGCACATATTTTCATCATGACATTCTCGATTCGCATTTCCCTACTGAGCTACCTAACAATGATAAAAATCGATTTTGCTGTTGAATATAGGATTGTAAAGTTATTTTCAAAATCTTTAAATATACGTTACAAAGTGTTTTTTGAATTATGCAAAATGAAACTCAGAAACTTGTTTTTATTTTATTCTTCGTTCATCTATATTCAGAGGAAACCTGAAAAAGTAAAATTTTAATCGATATAGATTCATTTTAATTATTAATATTATTCGTAATATACATTGTGACTTGAACTCACGAGTTTTCATAACTTTTTTCTGAAATCATAACAGTAGTGATAACAAATTGAGTACCGTGAAAGCTAGAGGTGTCGTAATGAAATTAGTAAGAACTGTGGAATGAGAATTAATTCGCGGAAAGACAGGGAATTCAAAATAAAAAATTGAAATAAGCTTCATTCGAGGTACAGAATATAATAAAGCTGAGAGGATCTGAACTAAGAAGTGAGAGGATTAGGTTTCAAAACTAGAGGATAGGATTAAGTTTATCTTTTAATTCTTTTTACAATTTTGATGATGTAGAAATGGGACAAGTTTTAATGGAAGGGAAATGAAATTCTGGTTCAGTTTATTCTGTTTAATAATACTCAGCAATATTATACGTGTGCTAGTTACGTCCGTTTATCATCGCAGTATTAACTAATAATATACAGATAAATGGTAAGATCACTACCAGGTCCACTACAAATTTCGAATATCGACCACTTTAAAAACAAAAAATATAATCAAGGGGCATTGAGTTCGAAATGTGCATTTTATAAGATCTTCAAACTTGATGCAATCCAAGCTTTGACTGCATTGATTTTGATATTTTTTTAACTATAAAATGACAATAAAGAAAGAAAGGACAAGAAAATGAAATACCTCTGGATTTCCGTCAGCAGAATTTTCCGGCGGAAGGAGGACGGATCACTGAAAATATACCTCGCAAACTCACCATCTAATAAAATTTTTCAATAGCAGCTATAGGCTTTAGTTTTTTTGCGTTGAATACCTCTTGATGACAACCTAGTAATTCTGGGTTTTTGAACTACAACTACTATTTAATTTCTTTCAATCCGAAACCTTCGCTTGGTACGCGGTATTTGTATTTAACAGAGACTTTAATTCAGTTTTTAAGCAGGATGATTGTACATAAGGTTCCTTATGCGACATAAGAGGTAGGACCTGATAAAAACAATACAGAGCAAAGTAAGTCGAGCCCGTTTCTGTTTTCAAACCAATATCGCTCCGACACGGGTCACTGACTGATCTCTATAGAAAATACCCCATGCGAAGGATTTGGCAAAGCCATTAGAATAATCCACTAAGCGATATGTTCACATGGGCTGATTAGTATCTCTCTCTTCCTTATATACGATTCCTCTCTGAACATCCCTATCCTAGCATACATCTTTCGCTTCTTTTACATCCTTGCATCTTTTTGTACAAACTCTTGTGTTCTGACGGCTCGTTATATTTCTCCTCCGAAGGGTCTCATTCACGCATTCTATCCATTCCTTCTTTGGTCTGCCTCTGGGTACGCTACCATTCACTCTTCCTAGATACACTCCATTTATTAATCGTAAAGTTAAGATATGAAGATTCTAGGATTTCTTCGCATTAAAATATTCAGTATCAATCAATAGACTTGGTAGTAAGTTTTCAGTTAATCAATTTTGCTACTGGATAATGATTCTTGTTTCAAACTCATTGGCGCCATGATTATGAACTGTGCTTCACTTTTATTGGCGAAATACTTCCGCTCACATGTTTCAATTACTGCATTATTTCTTAAATTTGTAACTTATTCCTAAACTTAGTCTATAACATACTTCCGACATAACCTCATTTGCATACTTCCAAACCAGAACTTATACATAAGTAAAAAATTTTTTATAATAATTTGTCGGTTTATTTAAATAAAACAATCCTCTTCTTAGACTCGTTTTGGCTTTTTCCTTCAGACCTCTAATTTGATATTCTTCTTCCTTGTACATTTTTTGGCAATAAGTAATGTAAGGTACCTAATAATAATTTCACAAAAAACTTTAATGCTGTGGTTTTCTCATACGACTTCTTAATTGTTATTTTGTTCATAAGTATTTTATGTAACCATGGTCTTGGAGAGTCAATTTATTCTAAATACTTCTTTTTTACATTCTCATTCTGAATGAGAAGGTATTGGTTTTACGTGAAAATTGACTTTCGCGGATTTGATGAAATCTCCACGTTTTGAGACCCC
>WSXT02064909.1:2185-12515 GCA_011762715.2 Neuroterus valhalla | reverse complement strand
TGAATAAGTTCAGATCCAGGAACACGTGGGCACAAACAAGGTTATGTGTGCTTTGAGGTTAGGAGCACAGTGAGTATTCAAAATCCAACGAAAATCCGGAATTCCCTGAGTTTCTACTACTTTTTTATTGCACAGAACATTCCAACAGTGATCACAAGACACAAGGAACCAGAAGTTGCAGAAACTTTGACTCAAAAATCAAAAAAATTAATCGAAAGCGACACATTCATAGAGAGCACAAGCGACCTGCGCGCATACCGACGGCGAGGTTGTAGGAAACTTCCTGTAGAATATCATTTTAGACAGCTATTGCAAAACTATTTGTACGGTGAACATCGTCATCACATTCGAGGGTAATGTTGGTCACTATGGATATCAATTTGTTGATAACCTTTAGTAGCATATCATTTTGGACACCTAGCGCAAAGCCATTTGCACGGGGGCCATCGTCATCAAACTGGAGGGTAAGGTTGGTCATTTTGGATATCAGTTTGTTGAAAGCTTTCTGAAGAATATCATTTTGGACAACTAGTGCAAAACCATTTGTACGGTGACCATCGTCATCACTTTCGTGGGTAATGTTGGTCACTTTGTATATCAGTTTGTTGAAAACTTTCTGTAGATAAACCTTTTGAACACCTAGTGCAAAGCCATTTGCACGGAGACCATCGTAATCACTTTCCAGGTTAATGTTGGTCACTTTGGATATGACTTTGTTGAAAACTTCTTGTAGAATATCATTTTGGACACCTAGTGCAAAACTATTTGTACGGTGAACATCGTCATCACATTCGAGGGTAATGTTGGTCACTATGGATATCAATTTTTCGAAAACTTCTGGTAGAATATCATTTTGGACACCCAGTACAATGCCATATGGACGGAGACCATCGCCAACACTTTCTAGGTTAATTTTGGTTACATTGGATATTGATTTGTAGAAATTTTCCTGTAAATATTATTTTGGAGACCTAGTGCGAGGACCTTTGAACGGGGACCATCGTCATCATTTTCCAGGTTAATGTTGGTCACCTTCGATATTAATTTGTAAAAAACATCATGTAGAATATCATTTTGGACACCTTGTGCAAAACTATTTGTACGGTGACCATCGTCATCACTTTCGAGGGTAATGTTGGTCACTTTGGATATCAATTTGTTGAAAACTTGCTGTAGCATATCATTTTAGACACATAGAGCAAAGCCATTTGCAAGGGGACCATCGTCATCACTTTCCAAGATAATGCTGGTCCCTTTTGATATCAATTTTTCGAAAACTTCTTGTAGAATATCATTTCCGATACCTAGTGCAAAGCCTATTGCACGGCGACCATCGCCATCACATTCGAGAAAATGTTGGTAATATGGATATGCATTTGTAGAAAGCTTCCTGTAGAATATCATTTTGGAGATCTAGTGCACAGCTATTTGTACGGGGGCTACTTTCAAGGTTAATATTGGTTACTGTGGATATCAATTTGTAGAAAACTCACTGTAGAATATTATTTTGGAGACCTAGTGCGAAGCCCTTTTCACGGGACCATCGACATCATTTTCCAGGGTTATGTTAATTACTCTCAATATCAATTTGTAGAAAACGTCCTGTAGAATGTCATTTTGGTCACCAAGTGCAATGCCATTTACACAGGGAGCATCGCTCTCACTTTTCAGGTCAATGTTGGTCACTTTGGATATCGATTTGTAGGGAACTTACTGTAGAATATCATTTTGGTCACCAAGTGCTGAGCATTTTGCACTGTTACAATCGTCATCTCTTTCGAGGTTCAGGTTTGTCACTTTGGATTTCAATTTTTAGGAAAGTTCCTGTAGAATATCATTCTGGGGACCGAGTGCACAGCTATTAGCACGGGAACAAGCGTCATCACTTCCGAGGGTAATGTTGGACCCTTTCCATATCAATTTGTTGAAAACTTTCTGTAGAATTTCATTTTGGACACCTAGTGCAAAATTGATTTTACGGTGAACATCGTCATCACTTTCAAGGGTAATGTTGGTCACTTTGGATATCAATTTGTTGAAAGCTTTCTGTAGAATATCATTTTGGACACCTAGTGCACATCCATTTGCACGGGGACAATCGTCATCACTTTCCAGGTTGATGTTGGTCACTTTGGATATCAAATTATAGGAAATTTCCTGTACAATATCATTCTGGGGACCTAGTGCACAGCTATCAGCACGGGAACCAGCGTCATCACATTCCAGGTTGATGTTGGTCACTTTGGATATCAATTCTTAGAAAACTTTCTGTACAATATCATTTTGGATACCTAGTGCACAACCATTTGAACGGCGACCATCGTCATCACTTTGGAGGGTAAGTTTGGTTACTTTGAATATCAATTTGTTGAAAACTTTCCGTAGAATATCATTTTGGACCCTCAGTGCAAAGCCGTTTGCACGGGGATCATCGTCATCAGTTTCCAGGTCACTGTTGGTCACTTTGGATATCACTTGTAGAGATTTTCCTGTAGAATATCATTTTGGTCACCAAGTGCAAAGCATTTTGCACGGAGACCATCGTCATCTCCTTCGAGGGTAATATTGGTCACTTTGGATACCAATTTGTAGGAAAGTTCCTGTTGAATATCATTCTGGAGACCTAGTGCACAGCTTTTTATACGGGAACCAGCGTCATCACTTACGAGGGTAATGTTGGGCACTTTTGATATCAATTTGTTGAAAACTTCCTGTAGAATTTCATTTCGGACACCAAGTGCAAAACTGTTTGTACGGTGACCATCGTCATCACTCTCGATGGTAATGTTGGTCACTTTGGATACCAATTTTTTGAAAACTTTTTGTAGAATATCATTTTGGACACCTAGTGCACAACCATTCGTACAGTAACCAACGTCATCACTTTGGAAGGTAAGGTTGGTCACTTTGGATATCAATTTGTTGAAAGCTTTTTGTAGAATATCATTTTGGTTACATAGTGCAAAACCATTTGTACTGTGACCATCGTCATCACTTTCGTGGGTAATGTTGGTCACTTTGTATATCAATCTGTTGAAAACTTTCTGTAGAACATCATTTTGGACACCTAGTGCAAAGCCATTCGCAAGGGGACCATCGTCATCACTTTCAAGGTTAATGTTGGTCACTTTGGATATCAATTTGTTGAAAGCTTTTTGTTGAATATCATTTTGGTCACCTAGTGCAAAACCATTTGTACTGTGACCATTGTCATCACTTTCGTGGGTAATGTTGGTCACTTTGGATATGAATTTGTTGAAAACTTTCTGTAGAATATCATTTTGGACACCTAGTGCAAAGCCATTTGCAAGGGGACCATCGTCATCACTTTCCAGGTTAATGTTGATCACATTGGATATCAATATGTAGAAAACTTCCTGTAAAATATCGTTTTCGACACCTAGTGCAAAGCTATTTGTACGGGGACCATCTTCATTACTTTCCATGTTAATGTTGGTCACTCTGGATATCAATTTGATGAAAATTTTTGTAGAATATCATTTCGGACACCTATTGCAAAACTGTTTGTAAGTTGAATATCGTCATCACTTTCGAGGGTAATGTTGGTCACTTTGGATATCAATTTTTTGAAAACTTTTTGTAGAAAATCATTTTGGACACCTAGTGCACAACCATTCGTACAGTGACCATCGTCATCACTTTCGTGGGTAATGTTGGTCACTTTGCATATCAATTTGCGGAAAACTCCTTGTAGAATATCATTTTAGACACGTAGTGCAAAGCCATTTGCGCGGGGACCATCGTCATCACTTTGGAGGGTAAGGTTGGTCACTTTGGATATCAATTAGTTGAAAGCTTTTCGTAGAATATCATTTTGGTATCCTAGTGCAAAACCATTTTTACTGTGACCATCGTCATCACTTTCGTTGGTAATGTTGAGCACTTTGGACATCAATTTGTTGGAAACTTTCTGTAGAATATCATTTTGGACACCACGTGCAAAGCCATTTGCAAGGGGACCATCGTCATCACTTTCCAGGGTAATGTTCGTCACTTTCGATATCAATTTGTAAAAACCTTTCTGTAGGATGTCGTTTTTGAGACATATTGCAAAGATATTTGTACGGGGACCACCTTCATCACTTTCCAGGGTAATGTTTGTCACGTTGGATATCAATTTGTGGAAAACTTTGTGTAGAATATCATTTTGGACACCTAGTGCACAACCATTTGTACGGTGACAATCGTCATCACTTTCGTGGGTAATGTTGGCCACTTTGGATATCAATTTTTTGAAAACTTTCTGTAGAATATGATTTTGGACACCTATTTCAAAGCCCTTTGCACGGGGACCATCGTCATCACATTCCAGGTTAATGTTGGTCACTTTGGCTAACAATTTAAAGAAAACTTTTTGTACAATATAATTTTGGATACCTAGTGCACAACCATTTGTACGGTGACAATCGTCATCACTTTAGAGGGTAAGGTTGGTCACTTTGGATATCAATGTGTTGAAATCTTTTTTAGAATATCATGTTGGACACCTTGTGCAAAGCCATTTGCACAGGGACCATCGTCATCACTTTCCAGGTTAAAGTTGGTCACTTTGGATATCAATTTGTAGGAAACTTCCTGTAGAATATCATTTTGGAGACCTAGTGCCTAGGTATTTGTACGGGGACCATCGTAATCACTTTCCAGGTTAATGTTGGTCACTTTGGATGTCAGTGTGTTGAAAACTTCTTGTGGAATATCATTTTGGACACCTAGTGCAAAGCCATTTGCACGAAAACTATCGTCTTCACTTTCCAGGTTAAGGTTCGGCCCTTGGAATATCAATTTGAAAAAAATTCTTGTAGAATATCAATTTGGATACCTAGTACACAACCGTTCTTTACGGTGACCATCGTCATCACTTTGTAGGGTGAGGTTGGTCACTATGGATATCAATTTATTGGAAGCTTTCTGTAGAATTTCACTTTGGACACCTAGTGCAAAACTGTTTATACGGTGAACATCGTCAGCACTTTCGAGGGTAATATTGGTCACTTTGGATATCAAATTGATGGAGACTTCTTGTAGAATATCATTTTGGACACCTATTGCAAAACCATTTGTACGGTGAACATCGTCATCACTTTCGAGGGTAATGTTGGTCACTTTCGATATCAAATTGTTGGAAACTTCTTGTAGAATATCATTTTTGACACCTATTGCAAAATTATTTGTACGGGGACCATCGTCATCACTTTCCAGGGTGATGTTGGTCACTTTGGATATCAATTTTTTGAAAACTTTTTGTAGAATATTATTTTGGAAACCTAGTGCAATGCCATTTGCACGGGGACCATCGCCAACACTTTCCAGGTTAATGTTGGTTACTTTGGATATCAATTTGTAGAAAAATTCCTGTAGAATATTATTTTGGACACCTAGTGCAAAGCCGTTTGCACGAAAAATATCGTCTTCACTTTCCAGGTTAAGGATCGGCCCTTTGAATATCAATTTGTAAAAAATTTCTTGTAGAATATCAATTTGGATACCTAGTGCACAACCATTCTTTACGGTGAACATCGTCATCACTTTGGAGGGTGAGGTTGGTCACTATGGCTATCAATTTATTAAAACGTTTCTGTAGAATATCATTTTGGATACCTAGTGTACAAACATTTGTACGGTGACCATCGTCATCACTTTCGAGGGTAATGTTGGTCACTTTCGATATCAAATTGTTGGAAACTTCTTGTAGAATATCATTTTTGACACCTATTGCAAAATTATTTGTACGGGGACCATCGTCATCACTTTCCAGGGTGATGTTGGTCACTTTGGATATCAATTTTTTGAAAACTTTTTGTAGAATATTATTTTGGAAACCTAGTGCAATGCCATTTGCACGGGGACCATCGCCAACACTTTCCAGGTTAATGTTGGTTACTTTGGATATCAATTTGTAGAAAAATTCCTGTAGAATATTATTTTGGACACCTAGTGCAAAGCCGTTTGCACGAAAAATATCGTCTTCACTTTCCAGGTTAAGGATCGGCCCTTTGAATATCAATTTGTAAAAAATTTCTTGTAGAATATCAATTTGGATACCTAGTGCACAACCATTCTTTACGGTGAACATCGTCATCACTTTCCGGGGTAATGTTGGTCACTTTGTATATCAATTTGTAGATAACTTCCTGTAGAATATCATTTTGGAGACCTCGTGCACAGCTATTTGTAACGGGGGCCATCGTAATCACTTCCAGGTTAATGTTGGTCACTTTAGATATCAATTTGTTGGAAACTTTTTGTAGAATATCATTTTGGACACCTAGTGCGAAGCCTTTGCACGAAGACTATCGTCATCACTATCCAGGTTAAGGTCCGGCCCTTCGAATATCAATTTGTAAAAAATTTCTTGTAGAATAACATTTTGGATAAGTAGTGCACAACCATTTGTACTGTGACTATCGTCATCACTTTGGAGGGTAATGTTGGTCACTTTGGATATCAATTTGTTTGAAGGCTTTCTGTAGAATATCATTTTGGACACCTAGTGCATTGCCATTTGCACAGGGAGCATCGGCAACATTTTCCAGGTTAATTTTGGTTACATTGGATATCAATTTGTAGAAAAATTCCTGTGAATATTATTTTGGAGACATAGTGCGAAGCCCTTTGCACGGGGACCATCGGCATCATTTTCCAGGTTAATGTTTGTCACTTTCGATATCAATTTGTAAAAAACATCTTGTAGAATATAATCTTGGACACCTAATGCACAAACATTTGTACGCTGACCATCATCATCACTTTCGTGGGTAATGTTGATCACTTTGGATATCAATTTTTTGAAAATTTTATGTAGAATTTCATTTTGCACACCCAGTGCAAAGCCATTTTCACGGCAACCATCGTCATCACCATCCAGGACAATGTTGGTCACTTTGGATATAAATATTGTTGAAAACGTTCTTTAGAAAATCATTTTGGACACCTAGTGCGAAGCCATTTGCACGAGGACTTTTTTCATCACTTTCCAGGTTGAGGTTTGTCACTTTGAATATTAATTTGTAGAAAACTACTGGCAGAATATCATTTTGGACACCTAGTGTAAAACTATTTGTACGGTGACCATCGTCATCTTTTTCAAGGGTAATGTTGGTAATTTGGATATACATTTGTGGAAAGCTTTCTGTAGAATATCATTTTGGAGACCTAGTACACAGCTGTTTGTACGATGACCATCGCATCACTTTGGAGGGTGAGGTTGGTACTTTGGATATCAATTTGTTGAAATGTTTCTGTAGAATATCATTTTGGACACCTAGTGCGAAACCATTTGCACGAGGACCATTGTCATCACTTTCAGGTTAAAGTTGGTCACTTTGGATATCATTTTTTTGAAAACTTTTTGTAGAATATCATTTTGGATACCTAGCGCACAGCTATTTTTACGGGAACCAGCGTCTTCACTTCCGAGGGTAATGTTGGACACTTTCAATATCAACTTGTTGCAAACTTTTTGTAGAATATCATTTTGGACATCTAGTGCAATGCCATTTGTACGGAGACCACCGTCATCACTTTCCAGGTCAATGTTGGTCACTTTGGATATCTATTTGTAGAAAACTCCCTGTAGAATCTCATTTTGGTCACCAAGTGCAAAGCGTTTCGCACGGGGACCATCATCATCACTTTCGAGATTGAGGTTGGTCACTTTGGATATCAATTTGTAGGAAAGTTCCTTTATAATATCATTTTGGAGACCTAGTGCAAAGCTATTTGCACGTGAACCAGCGTCATCACTTCCGAGGGTAATGTTGGACACTTTCGATATCAATTTGTTGAAAACTTCCTGTAGAATTTCATTTTCTACACGTAGTGCAAAACTGTTTGTAAGCTGACCATCGTCATCACTTTCGAGAGTAATGTTGGTCACTTTAGATATCAATTTGTTAAAAACTTTCTGTAGAATATCATTTTGGACACCTAGTGCAAATTCATTTGCACGCGGACCATCGTCATCACTTTCCAGGTTAATGTTAGTCACTTTGAATATCGATTTGTAGAAAACTTCTAGTAGAATATCATTTTGGACCTCAAGTGCAAAATCCTATTGCATGGCGACCATCGTTATCACTTTCGAGGACATGTTGGTAATGTGTATATACATTTGTAGAATACTTCCTGTAGAATATCATTTTGGAGACCTGGTGCACAGCTATTTGTCCGGGGGCCAGCGTCATCACTTCCGAAGGTAATGCTGGTCACTTTGGAAATAATTTCGTTGAAAACTTACTGCAGATTGTCATTTGGGATACCTAGTGCAAAGCCATTTGCACCGGGACCATCGTCAACACTTACCAGGTTAATGTTGTTCACTTTGGATATCAATTTGTGGAAAACTTCTTTTAGAATATCATTTTGGACACCTAGTGCGAAACTATTTGTACGGTGACCATCGTCATCACTTACGAGCGTAATGTTGGTCACTTTGGACATAAATTTGTTGAAAAGTTTCGTTAACAGAGCATTTTGGACATCTAGTGCGAAGCCATTTGCACGAAGACTATCGTCATCACTTTCCAGGTTAAGGTCTTGCCTTTTGGTATCAATTTGTAAAAAATTTCTTGTAGGAAATCATTTTGGATACCTAGTGCACAACCATTTGTACAGTGAACATCGTCATCACTTTTAGGGTAAGGTTGGTCACTTTGGATATCAATTTGTTGAAAGCTTTCTGTAGAATATCATTTTGGACACCCAGTGCAAAGCCATTTGCACGGGGACCATCTTCGTCACTTTCCAGGTCACTGTTGGTCACTTTGGATATCAATTTGTAGAAAACTTCCTGTAGAATATCATTTTGGTCACCGAGTGCAAAGCATTTTGCACTGGGACCATCGTTATCACTTTCGAAGTTGAGCTTGGTAACTTTGGATATCGATTTGTAGGAAAGTCCCTGTAGAATATCATTTTGGAGACCTAGTGCACAGCTATTTGCACGGGAACCAGCGTCATCACTTCCAAGGGTAATGTTGGACACTTTCCATATCAATTTGTCGAAAACTTCCTGTAGAATTTCATTTTGAACACCTAGTGGAAAACTGTTTGTACGAAGCCCATCGACATCTCTTTCGAGGGTAATGTTGGTCACTCTGGATATCAATTTGTTGAAAACTTCTTGTAGAATTTCATTTTGAACAGCTAGTGCAAAACTGTTTGTTTGGTGACCATCGCCATCACTTTCGAGGGTAATGTTGGTCACTTTAGATATCAATTTGTGGAAAACTTCTTGTAGAATATCATTTTCTACATCTAGTGCAAAACTATTTGTACGGTGACCATTGTCATCACTTTCGAGGGTAATGTTGGGCACTTTGGGTATCAATTTGTTGAAAACTTCCCATAGCATATCATTTTGGACACCAAGTGCGAAGCCATTTGCACGAAGACTATCGTCATCACTTTCCAGGTTAAGGTCCGGCCTTTTGGGTATCAATTTGTAAAAAATTTATTGTAGAATATCATTTTGGATTCCTAGTGCACAACAATTTGTACGGTGACCATCGTCATCACTTTGGAGGGTAAGGTTGGTAAATTTGAAATCGATTTGTTTAAAGCTTTCTGTAGAATATCATTTTGGACAACTAGTGCAATGCCGTTTGCACGGTGACAATCGTCATCACTTTCGTGGGTAATGTTGGTCACTTTGGATATCAATTTGTTGAAAACTTCCTGTAGGATTTCATTTTGGACACCTAGTGGAAAACTGTTTGTACGAAGCCTATCATCATCACTTTCGAGGGCAATGTTGGGCACCTTGGATATCAATTTTTTTGAAAACTTTCTTTAGAATTTCATTTTGCACACCTAGTGCAAAGCCATTTGCACGGCGCCCATCGTCATCACTATTGAGGAAAATGTTGGTCACATTGGATATAATTTTTGTTGACAACGTTCTTTAGAAATCATTTTGGACACCTAGTGCAAAGCCATTTGCACAGGGGCCATCGTCATCACGTCCGAGGGAAATGTTGGTCACTTTGGATATTAGTTTGTTGAAAACTTACCGCAGATTATCATCTTGGATACCTAGTGCAACGCCAATTGTACGGTGACCATCTTCATCACTTTCCAGGTTAACGTTGGTCACTTTGGACATCAATTTGTAGAAAACTTCGTGTAGAATATCATTTTGGAGACCTGGTGCAAAACTATTTGTACGGTGACCATCGTCATCACTTTCAAGGTTAATATTGGTCACTTTGAATGTCAATTTGTAGGAAACTTCCTGTAGAATATCATTTTGGAGACCTGGTGCAAAACTATTTGTACGGTGACCATCGTCATCACTTTCAAGGTTAATATT
>WSXT02064887.1:0-12516 GCA_011762715.2 Neuroterus valhalla | reverse complement strand
TTCGCATTTCCCAATGCCAGGTTTTAAGACGTTTTTCGAACGACAAATTTCAAAAAATGAAAAAAGGTATGAAATCCCCTATCCCCCTACCCTCTCCGAACATCCCTAATGTATAAAAGCTAGAATTAATAAAAATGACTTGTGATATTAAAGACTACCTAATGAAAAAAGTAAGATACAAAAGCATTGAAATCAGTACAAAATTAATGTGCAAGGAAACCTTCACACTGTTAATCTTGAAATTGTGAGAACGAGTATGTTGACTTCATATATCCTCATACGCAGGGGGAAGAGTTGATGCTTTAATTATTCGTAGTGGAATGAAGAATTCTTGGTTGAGTAATTCGTGGGATGCTGTACAAGAAACTACTTTCTCATGTTGAAAATAATGTTCGTCACATCATAATCAGTTACATACGTATAATTAAGTGGCACAAATAAATAGCCTCTGCATAGTAATAGAACTAAGTTTTTTTTTGTTTTTTTTTTGCGGGATGGTGGAAAATTATACGAACGGACACCGAGAAGGGTCCGCACTTTTTGGTAGTGTTGGGATTTCGATGTTGATGGAGATGAAAAGATGTTATTTCCATCTACTACCCACTAAAAAACCACCATCATCTTCTTGGCAGGATTCCCCCCTGGAACCGCTTTCGCATTACTTCAGGGGGGTGCCGTTTTTTGCCTCCTTGAGGCCTTTGCTGGTTTCTCTCTTCTTGCAAGTGTCAGACTCCATTCTCAGCCAGGATGATACGCATCGTCCTCAGTAGCACAACAGAATCGTGCATCGGGCTCGTCGGCCTTCGATCATCCTGACTGGGTCTGGCTGGTTGGACTGCCTCTGTGACGCCTTGATTCTTCTTTCAGGAGCTCCTAGCGGTTTTTTCCTTCTTTATCTCCAGCCCTCCCCTATGTGCGGCACGATTTGGGTCGCGCCAGTGCTCGTCGGCTGTCGGCTTTATAGAGGGGTTTTAGGAGTGCTTCAATTTTTCGCTCGTATGGATGTTAGTTCTCGAGTTGTCCTTCTCTCTTCTTTTGTCGGAGTGTTACGGGTGTTTCTTACGGGTGTTACGTCTCTAACCTCGTTCTCAAGGCTGTGTCTCAAGCCAGTCCATCATCGCATTCGAAGAATGTATGGTTCGCATCGTCCTTTTCTGCATTGCGATACCCGCATCTCGCGCTTCCAACCTTTCCTCTCTTATAGAGGTAGGAACGGAAATACCCATGTCCTGAGAGAAACTGCGTCATATAGAAGTTTGTCTCTCCGTGTTTGCGGTCACTAGGATCGCTGGTTTTGAAACCGTCCGGTAAGAGCAGACAATTCTGAGCGCACCTTTCTGCTGCACTGCGACCATTTTTCTCCTATGCTTTTTCTTTTTCATGGCATCCGCCCAGATTTCTGCCCCGTACAGCATGATCGTCTGCGCTACTGACATAAGCAGTCGGCGCTTGCCGGGTCTTGGGCCGCTCACGTTGGTCATAAGCCTGCTTAGTGCTGCCGTGACTTCTGTAGCCTTATCCGCTGCCATTTTTATTTGCTTATAGGAGGAGAGCCTGCTGTCTATCATGAGTCCAAGATGTTTAATGGCTGTCTTCGTTGTGATGACAGTCGGTCCTACTTCCATTGGTATGTTTGTAGGGATGTATTTCTTTGTGACCATGACTAACTCGGTTTTCTCCTTGGCCAAATCTAGTTCATGCTCATCCATCCATCTACCCACGCGCCTCATCACCTGGTTGAGTTTCCATTGGAGCTCCTCAGTTGTTTTCGCGACGATTACTGCGAGTATATCGTCTGCGTAGCCCGAAAGGAATGTATCCTTTGGCATTTCTATCCTCAGGATGTCATCATAAGATATGTTCCACAAGTCAGGGCCAAGAATCGATCCTTGAGCTGCTTCGGCTAGGATTTCTCTTCTTCTTTGACCATCCGTTGTGTCGTATATTAAGATCCTATCAGAGAGATAGTCTCTTAGTATCCGCATGAGGTACTCCGGGGTCTTGAATTTTTCCAATGCCTTGATCATCTCTGACCACTTAGCCGTGTTGAATGCGTTTCGCACATCTAGTGTTGCTAGTAGAACTATTTTCCTGGTGTATCGGCTTTCCCCTTCTACCTTGGTAATAGTTTCTACCACCTCTTGGAACGCGTGTGTTGTGGACCGTCCTTTTCTAAAGCCGTACTGTCTCTTTGAGAGATCACCCGCAGCTTGGGTTGCCGCCAGAAGGCGGGGTTTCAGCATTTTCTCCACGAGTTTTCCGGTGGTGTTTAGCATGCACAGCGGTCTGTACGACGATGGAGCTTTTGGATCTCCCTTCCCTTTCCTGATCAAGACTAAGCGCTGGACTTTCCACTCTTTGTGAAATATTCCAGCCCTCAGACAGCCGTTGATCATATTTAGCAGTATCTGTGGGCAGGCACGTGCTACTACTTTCAGGGCTTCCGCAGGTATACCGTCCGGTCCTGGTGCTTTTTTGTTTTTAAGAGAACTCACAGCCGTTATCAGCTCTTCCTCGCTGGAGAGTTGGATCTCCTTCAGAGGGGTATTCGTAATGGTCCTTCTCTCTCACTGAGTGCGTTGGAAAGAGTACATCAACGATGTGTCCTATAGCTTCCGCTCCCATTGATTCACTCGCTGAGAGGGCTCCTAGCTTCCGAGTCACAATCTTGAACCCTAATCCCCAAGGTTCCTCGTCTACTTCTTGGCCTGGTTGATGATGTTCATTGTGGCTTCTACAGTTGCTTCTGCTCCCAGGTCAGGTCTCCTCATCAGGCTATTCTGCCCTTTGATGACCATCGTGGATAGTTTTCCAGCGTCCAATTTTGCCACGTTCCATCCCTTTGCGTTTGGTAGGGCGTGCTCTGATACTTTGGCTTTCTCGTATGGTGAACTGTATATACTGGTGGTCACTACCAGTGTAGTTCTCCAGAACCTTCCAGTCCTCCATAAGAGGAGCTACATCTTCAGAAGCCATCGTGATATCCGGGATTGTTCCTGCGTTGCTAGGTCGTCTGAAAGTTGGCGTCTTGCCAGTATTCATGACGAGTAAGCCTTGCATCGCAGCCATCACCATGATCCGTCTACCTCTTGAATCCGTTCTCGGCATGCCCCACTCTACTGCTCTCGCGTTAAGATCTCCAGCTGTGATGACTCTTCCGTCGAGTTCTTGAACGAAATCTTCGATCGCGTCTAATTTTCCCTGAAAAGCCTGTATTCCTTCATTTGGAGTGAAGTAGCAGCTCACATACGTAAGTCTTTTGCTATTGACCCAGACATATCCGTCTCCAGAGCCATGTTCCTCAATTGGTAGTCCTTTTGGATTACGCACCCATATGGCTGCTGTACCAAGGTTGTCCGAAAACCATGTTGCGGAGTGTCTATCCTTGCACTGCTTGCTGATGATAAGGAGATCAATCTTCATTTCCAGCACAAGCTGCTCTATAAGATCGTTCGCCACTTTGCTCCTATGCATATTTGCCTGGAGAACTTTCGCCATGCTTATCCTTTTCTCGCTTGCTCGAGTGCTTGTCTGAAGACAAAACATGCTCCTGATCCAGAGAGGTGTTTTAGGCTAAGGCTTTCAGGCTTAGTCGTCAAGCCCTCGCACAGTACACAATGAGGTTTACAAGTGCAGTCAATTACTTTGTGTTCATTCCTGCCGCATTTATAGCATTGGTTGCTGCGATCTGGCCCTTTGCATGATCTTGCTTGATGCCCGTAGCTCTTGCACCTGAAGCACCGATCAATCCGTGCTCTCCGCTTTTCCCTACTGTTTATCCGTCCCACTCTTATTCGGGCGGTCTCCAGTAGCCTATTGCCTTTAAGCTCATTGAGCTCAACGATGGCAATGACCTGCTCTCTCCTGTTGCGTTTAATGATGGACACCTTTGCCTCTCCTGTTTTTCCCCAAGATATCTTCTGAGTGCCTGTTCTATATCCTCCTTGGTTGTGATGCTGTCAAGATCAAGGAACTCCAATGTGATCCTGGGTACCAAGTTTCTCGCAGTCCCCATGTCCGCCACAGATTGTTCTAGAGCTTCGCTAAAAGCTCTAGCGTCTTTTGTTTCCTTGCCAAACTCTACCAGAACGTCACCATTTCAGGTTCGGCGAATCGAGCTGATGCTTGTTTCTGTATCTCCAGGTTTTATTTTAGACCTGATTTGTCCCAGAACTTCAGCATAGGATTTTCCTTCCGCTGGCTTTATCAGGAAAGCTTCAAGGCGTTGCCTTCTATCTCTCTTGCGATACCGCTTCTTTTCTGTGGTGGTGTTTTGTGCCTTGGCGTTGTTGTGCCCGTTCCCTTTTCTTTTGGGGGTGGCTTCTCCTCTGTCTTGGTTTTCGGTCCTCTTTGTCTTCCTGCCCAGGACTGAGGTCAACGTGTCACTTTCTGATCCTCCTTTCTTTTTCTTGTCAATTGGTATTGCCGCTTGGCTTTCGGCGGGGCTTGATGCTGTTCGCTTGCTTGCTGCTGTCTGCGGCGTGCGCACCTCCTCATTGGTGATCTTTGCGTAGATCCATTTCTGGCTGATCAGACAGTCGACCCTTTTCTTCTGCTCTTCGCGTTTTTCGTTCAGTTTCTCAATCAACTCCTTCATCTTGGGTAAACCCTTCTTGACGATAGAGCTCATGTTCTGCTGTCGATCAGCAGCGATCGACATTTCAGACGTCAGCTGGGTCAACATGTCGATTAGGCCTACGATTAACCGTTCGTCTTCCTCTATTTTCCTCCTGATAGAAAATGCACCTTCTGCATTCTTTTGTCCCGGAGTTTTTAATAGTTCGCGGGTCTTAGCGTTCGTGTTGGGACTTGTGTCATCTATAGCGCTAATGTTTCTCGCTGCAAAGTGTACTTGACCCTCCCCAAAAATCCATAAGGTCGGCGTCGGCCACCGGGGCTTTCACCCGATCGGAAGCGGCGAGGAGATCAGAGCTCCCTTGGGGTACATTGTTTTGAGAACACTCACTCATGCTTGGTTTGTTATTCGGGGTTCCTTCCCCTAGCTAGTTTTTGTCCACCCCGGGTATTTGATTTCCCCGGCACCACCCATATCTGGGAGGATTCTCCTATCCGCAACCTGGGTAGGCGCCCGATAGGAGATCTAGCAAACACCAACGGGAATAAAACTAACTTGAATAGTATTATGATGTTTTATGATGTGACGAACATTATAACCAACATAAGAAAGGTTGTTTCTTGTACAGCATCCTACGAATTTCTCAACCAAGAATTCTTCATTCCACTGCGATTAATTAAAGCATCAACTCTTTCCCCAGCGTATGAGGATATATGAAGTTAACATACTCGTTCTCACAATTTCAAGATTAACAGTGTAAAGGTTTCCTTGCATATTAATTCTGTACTGATTTCAATGCTTTTGTATCTTACTTTTTTCATTAGGTAGTCTTCAATATAAGGGGTCATTTTTTTCAATTATAGCTTTTATACATTGTCGATGTTCGGAGAGGGCGGAGGGGGGGGGGGATAGGGAATCTCATATAGATTCTACAAATTATTGTACAATCTATATGATTCTAAATCTAAATCTAAATCTAAATCTAAGATCACTAAAATGAGAATCTAAGGTTGCATTTGTATCGTTTGAAGATATTTCATAGAAATCAACAATATTTGGAATATTCCCTTCAGATTTTCAGGGATTTCACTGATTCTCAAGTGATTTTTCTATACTCAAAAGAATCTCCAAGGTTTTTACAGTCTCATTGATTTGAAGAAAACTGGATTAAATCTAACACAAAAAAAGACTCAAATTTATTAGAAGTGACTAATGTGCATTGATAAAATTACTAATGTTTTCAGAAACTCAGAGAAATTCATGATACGTTGAGAAAGTTCATGTGAATATGATCCAACTGAAAGAAGGTTAGAAAACACGGAACGGGACAATAAATTATATAACATTTAAATTCATTCATACGAGTTCAGAGGTAATAAGAAAAATTCGATGTTATTTTAGAAAACAGGGAAAATCCGGAATATCATAAAGATTTCAGTAGAATTGAAGCGAAAATAGAATAATCATAGGGGATTCGATGGAATTTGAATAAATTGATACGAATCCAAGATGAAATAAAGAGGATCCAGGTTGAATTTGAAAAATGTTCAAAATTTGGAAAAAAGTCCAATTAATTAGGACGAATGGGAGTAAATAGAGTGATAAAATGATATTCTAATCAAATCTATACGAATTCAGGGATAATCAAAAATTCTCTAGGATGGATGAAGAAAATTATTGAAAATATAAAAATATTCATATTGACGCCAGTAAATCTTGAGTAAATTCCGAAAAATGCGACCGTATCCGAGAAAACTGAGAAAGAGGTCTTAATTTAAATCTGAAACCGCGTGGTAAAACTCACCCTCCACTTTGAAGGTGGAATAGAGAAATAATGTTATTACAGAAGAAAATTACAACTCTTTTCAAAAAAAAATCTATTCATTATTTTCGTCGGATGCACCTCACTGAATTAATCGTCGAAACCCATTTTTGGTATGTGGTTTGCTAGTTCAAAGGGTTTTTTCGCGCACGATTCTGAGGTCAACAGTTTCTAAATTGATCTTTAGATAAAATTCTGATTACCAAATTCTCAAATCGACCTTAGAAATATGTATGTTAATTTTTATCGTACATCAGTACAGCAGAAACGAAGTTTAATCTTTACCCTGATTCCAGAGTATTTATTTCCACGGAATCAAAATTATTGTCACGAGGTAAAATTTTCCTATCTCATTGGGTATGTTTACCAGCTCTAATGTGGCTTCTTCTATTTGGATGCAACCAAATTTTACTCTTTCCACTTCAAAATTACCCGAAAGCGGTATATACTTCTGTTTTTCTGTGAAATAAGACAATTATATATTCAAAACTATTTTATCATAATTGAATTTTCGTTTTTATGACAAGGAAACTTCGATATTCGAAATGTGAATTCAGCACCTGGCTGGCTTTGAACTTTTTGAGTCACGTCAAAAGTCACGTGGCACGCATGTTGCACTTGCGTGTAAGGTTGAGTAAATTTAAGAAATTATTCATATAATAATCTTTCCTTTACAAGAGAATCCAATTACCTTACGTAGCATTATTGCATATATATTATCAATTATGATGAGTTTCTTTCAGAGGGCTAAAATTTTGATGACGATTATAGATTTAAGTTGAGAAAATGCATTCGATAATTGTGTGGCCACTTCACTGAGAGATAGCGAAATTACCAGAAAGTTAGTATTATCAAAGAAAATGACAGAATTTATTCTTTATAAGGAGAAGCTTAATTGTTAGTAGATATACCGATAGAATTTTTTCACATTCTTAATCTATATCACTTCAATCCATGCAATCTATGGATAGTTTCAACTCTAAACATAGCAAAATCAACTCGATTATGACTTAAAATTATTTAATATTATTCTCGTCAGACTTTTAGTTGCTCCAATTTAGGAAGCTTTGAGTCAAAACTTATTAAATGAAGACATTTCGAAATTCTGAATCACTTAGTTTATTGAACAGAATTTCGGAGAAACCTTGCATTCTTGTAATGGGAAGTTTAAACTCTCTGAATTTTTAAATTCTAGTCAAGAATTGTCTGAAAGATGAAAATTTCCAACGTAGGATATGGGAATTTCGAATCTTGAAATAATCTCAAACCCTTTTTCTGCCTAATGGTGTCAAAGTGAATTGTTCTATATCTGTATTGTCAAATTAGAAAAAAAAGTTGTTACAAATTTGTCAGGAATCGAAATATTGTGACAAATATGTTTCGGGCATAGATGCTGAGCATAATCAGTACGACATGATATCGATGTTTATACAACAGATCACGCCACATTTTATGGTATCTGTGTGTTGAAATAAGAGGAACATTGGGAAGGCAACGTTAACCTTGGTTTTAACTTTTCGAGGAAAATTTCCAATGTTTGTACCCTGCGCTTATAAAGCATAATAAAATTATATTATTGTGCAAAGCTGAGAGAAACAAGGAAAAATTAAGAAGAACTCGTGACGAAGAATCATGAACCTTCTCCTTCTACAGTCATTTCTCCAGAAGTTGTGTAATAATAAGGTATATAAGGACCGGCAGACTTTATCAATCTCATCAGTTATCAGCAATTCCATAAGAAAGTGATTTTTCTAGTTAGACAAAATGAACTTATTCTTTGCCGCTCTGCTCTTCACTTCCGCGGTCTCCATTCGTAAGTATCTCACATTCCTATAGAAAAATAGAGATATTCAGAAACAAGCAAAAAAAATCACAAAATCGAAAACAGCGTTAAGTATTATTTATCATCAATTATTGATGATTTTCCGAACATTCAATCCCGTGCATATTTGATAACGATTAATAAAAATTTCTGAGAACGTGAACTTCCCAGGTACTGGAAAGAGTTTGGTTTCATTATATAGAATCTTCTAATTTTGATAATAAAATTAAAATTCAGCATACCGGAAATCATCCAACAGTGCGTTTGACTAACTTTGACTCAAAATGGCTAGCAGCTCTCGATTTTTCCTTGAATATTTGAATAAACATAATTTTCCACATTGTTCTGCGATCCGGCTTTCAAGAAAGACTCTGAACATTAAACGCTTTAGGGCATCGTGTTAATGTTAGAATAATTAAAAAGTTGTAAATAAAGTAAGTTTTCATAGCTTTGTCAGCTGTCCATACTTAGAACGTCCCCTGTCCCGAATATTCTGACCAAAAATTACAATGTGTAACATTCTTTTGAAAGTTGAGAGGAAAGAGATCCACACCTTATAGTTTCAAACATATATTTTCAGAATCTATCTCTCATTTAAAAACCTCTCCAGACAGGAAATTGTTCACCCAATTATTGTTTATATGAAACAGCTCACTTTTTGTGCAGCGTAGATGAAATTGGTTCTCGTTCGATATAAAGTAGAATATCAAATTTGTTGAAACTGTGGAGAAATTTTTTTTCTGTTTTTTTCAGATTTACATAAAAACTTTCTTGTGCTCGATCCAAGCTTCGCTACTAAAAGAACCAAGAAACCTCTTACTATCAGATTTCGTGAATATTTTGTTGGCATATTGTTACTTCTTCATAAACTTTCATAACTTTAATTTTTCATAAACATAAATTTTTCGAACTTTCGAATAGCCTGAAACTGTTCAAGTCAGTTCAAACCCAAATTGACTCCAAGAAGCCTGCTCGATACGAATTAAATTTTCAACCTAATGTAAGACCCAAACAATGTATCAATTTATAAGTTTCTGTTTTCTTGTTACAGATCGTTCATCCGCGAAAGTGTTATCCAAGCCTTCTTCTGATGATTCTGCTATCAGTGATCCTGAAAGTCGAGGTCCTCCTCTTGGTGTTCCTTCTCCATTAGATTCTAAAAATCAAAAACAGCAGAATCTTGTAGCCCCTACTTCTCCAAACTCTGACCCATCAATATCAACATCTGTCACACCAAACAAATCCGACATATCCACACAAACTGGAAAATCTGGAAAGGTTGACAAATCTACACAAACTGATAAACCTGACATTTCTGGACAGGATGATGGATCTGGTCAGGAGGAAAAAGGTGCACAGACTAAAAAATCTACACAGGCGACAGAATCTAAACAGGATGATCAGCAATCTAATAATGATGAAAACACGAAGAAAGACAAGACAGTCGAACAGGCTGGAAATGCTAAGCAGCTTGAGAAATCTAAACAGCTTCAAAAATCTGGAGAAGCTCACAAAACAAGGAAACATAAAACGCACAAAAAATTCCATTCCCATAAGAAAACTGAAGGAGATAAGAAATCCAAAAAATGTCAGAAATCTGAGGAAGATAAAAAAGCTGAGAATGATGCAAAAATCAAGCAACAGGAAGATTTAATAGCACTTAATCAAGGAGTGAAGCCACAGCACGATTATGATGTTACGGATTCTGGGGAACAGAAAATATTTCCAGCAGTTGGTTATATTGCAAAATCTGGAGTACAGAAAAAAGTACCAAAAAGCCAAGGAGTAAAGCAAGATATAACTAATCAAGTGTCAAATGACGCGACACTTGTCTCAGGACAGTAGCGTAGATAGCTCTGAGTCATGGGGGGGGGTAGAGATTGTTCAAAAGGTAGTCTACTATTCCCTGACCAACCCCAATCATGTATTACCAACTCCGATGGGGGGGGGATCCCCCTGACCCCCCCCCCCCTATCTACGCCACTGTCTCAGGAGCAGCACCAGTTCGTGGACCAATTCTTCCTTAAAAAGAAGAATAAGATGAAACCTATTTGATCACACAAGCTGGAATATCTGCAAATTTCTGGATTTGACGAAGGTGGAACATGAAAATCGAGATATTCTCAATTTCCCGAAACTTGTACATGGCATGTAACATTGTTTCGAAAATAAAAGCATTGATGAATTATTCTTTCTGTTTTTCTTGATATTTACTTCAATCCACTTTCTTAATTGAAATATGTTAACCACATCTGTGTGTGAGTCTATATGATGAGGGCCCTAATGATCGGTAGGGTGTTGCGTATATGGGCATGTAGCTAAACAAATTTACAGAATTCGAAGCTCAAGATGAATCCTTTAGGTTGGAAGAAGAGCCATTGAATAATTCTCGAAGTAAGGCCTTAAGAAAGGCGCTTCTTGAGAAAAACGCATCTTAATTTGGCAAGTGCCATATGAGGCGCATGTGCTCTACTTTTCCTTCGAATACTAAATATATCCACTTCTGTTTGCATCAACAACATGAGTGTAGTACGAATAGGAACAGTTTAGGTCCCAGCTATGATCCCTCAATAAAACTTGGAAAAAGTAATTTTGATCCCGACTAATAGAAAAACAAATATCTTCCTGACTACGAACGGCCATGTTTCATTTAGTTATATTACATTTAGGTGATCATCAATTGAATCGGAATCAAGCTTATATTCATAAAAAAACGAGGGTAAAGTCCGAAGTATGCGCTGCCAATGCAAGATGAGAGAGAGGAAAAAAGGGGCGATTGAATAAGAAAATTGGTAGAAGGATCGTAACCCCCTCTACGTTAGAATTTGAATCAATATTTAAATAGAAAGTTTTCTCGGATATATAAGTTTAGAAAACTTACTTCGATAATACTGCGTAGTAACGAGACTAGTTTACACAGAAAATGACCAGGAGTTTATTAAAACCGAAGGAAATTAGAAAAACATAAGGAATCATTTATGACTGAACTTTCCTAACTTCTGGACCGTAGAAAAATTGAATCTTTTGGAGATTCTTCTCCATATAACACACTGTTGATGAAACATCAAGAACGTCCATTTCAAGAAGTTAGAATATCTACTTTCGAAAACCAAATTGAAACAATCTCCTACTTATTGAGAAATACAAATTGAATTATTTCTTTACAAATGACCAAACATCACAACTAAAACTTCACATCTTATTTAATGCATAATTCATAATATTAGACAGTGATTCATAAGTATGAAACGCCGATGATGTTTATAAAACTGATCACGCAATATTTCAAAGCCTCTGCGTGTTTAAATTAGAGGAAGAAATCTCGGCATCGATAATCTTAGGTTTGAGGAAAATATATAAATTTTGATTCTCTTCACAGATCATTTATGGACGGTGCTATTATGAAAATTAGTGTCACGCAGCTATTGCAAACAAGGGAGGATCTAGCTTTGGCGTCAGGGGAGGAGTGAGGGGAGGGGGTCACATAGTCGTGGTCAAGCCACAAGAAGTTGGAATTTAATTTTTATAATAAAAGATGCAAGCAAAAAAGTAGATACTTCATTTAAAAATGTAAGAACTGTACTTAGAACTACCTACCTATATTTAAATAACAAAATCAAATTTTCTTTTACGTCTTCTCCCGTAACGCGTGTCACTTCATTTAATTTGATGGGTACGCTTTTATGGACGTGGAGAAGAGCTAGCCCGGTTAGACGTTCTTCAACCATTGAAGCTCTCTGCCCCGATGTGTTTTTTTATAATTAAGAGAAAGATCTTTCGGTTGTCGCTACACTAACAGGTAGTATAGTCATAATACATAGAAATGTTTCTTATGCTAGGATGCATCTCAATATCGCAATTTAAAATAAGGTCAGAAGTCGACTGCGGTATGCATTTTTTGCGAACAGAAAAAAACTGATTTCATTTTCAATCTTAATTTTCCAATCCAAAAGCGTCGTTTGGAATGCGGCATTTTTAGTAAACAGAGGCCCTAATTGAATTGTTGAGCAGAATGAATTTACGCGAGGCTACTTCGGCAACATGAGAGGTGAAACCTCATAAAACAAACAGAACACAGTAAAAGTCCAGCCTGTTTCTGCTTTTAAATAACATACTCGTCCTGTGCAACATCGCTCCGAAACGGGCCGCTCCGTATCTCTCTAGCAAACACTCCGTACAAAGAGTTCCGCGAAGCCATAAAATAATCCACTAAGCAATATCTTTTTTTTCATACGTGCGTAAGAAATGCTACTTTGCACGTCTGTTTAGCAAGCGCGAAATGCTGAATTCCCCACC
>WSXT02064876.1:0-12517 GCA_011762715.2 Neuroterus valhalla | reverse complement strand
TATGTTACTTCTAGTTGACCGGGAAAATTGAAAAACATGACCGGGAATTTGAAATCGTCCGCCGAATCGCCACCCTGCAACTATTCTAATGTCATTAATTAATTTTCAGGACTCGTTCGCTGTTGGGGAGTTCCAGTCACAGATGGACGGACTTTTATCCCAGGACTCGACTTATCAGGGTGACCGAAGCTGTTTCTACCAGTCAGGTCAGTCGCAGGCCGGAGGTCAGTTCTCCCAGCCCTACTGAGCCGAAAGCATACGGCTGAGCAATGCATTCGCCATGCAGTGTCGCGGGAGCGACTGAAGGCTCGTTCGACCAGTTCTTCTTCGTCCAACAACAATACATCACTAACTGCGCAAAACGGTAAAACGGCTCGGCGATCGAGTACAGTATGATGAGGTCGTCGTCGGCGTTAAAGAGGGGTACTAATGGTACTTATGATAGTGAAGTTCATCGCCGTCGCCGTCAGCGTAAACCGAAACTGTTCTTCATTGTTCAATGATGAGACCGAAACACCAAATGGGATCAGTGGATTCATTGGGTACAAGCAAAACGCGGCAAGGCAAGGACATCAATGACACCAACGTCGATGGAAACAGCAAGAAATTTACGTGACACGCGCTTATCGTGAGCGGACCGTTTTATCGCGGGTATCGAGTGACGCTGGAATTAAAAAAAAAATGGTACGTGCAACGCTTAAATGACGCGACCAAATTCAACGAGTGTGCCACGTAGTATCAGTAATGTGCGATTGAACGGAGGTTTTCATATCACGAGAGGAAAAGGGAATGGCCTTCGTCGAAAATGGAAATCGATAGAGACCGAGGGCAATGAATTTTGAGCTGAATAATTCTCATATCCGACTGTTGAGAATTTAAATGTGATCGATTTCAGAGGATGTTTTAGATGCTTGTTTTGCCTCCGTTCGTTGCAGTCACTAATCCTGAGTTGAGGATATTTGTCAAAGCACGCACATGCAGCACACGTGCCAGTTCGTTGTCACGGTATCGTCGACTAAATAATCGTTGAAATATATCGAATAGAATCTTCGTCGGACAGCGCGAGGTCAATATCTTCCTCGGTCGTTTGGCTTTTGCATGCTAGTGAAATGCAACGCTGACCGCGGAGAATTCGTCGGTCACAACCGATCATGTTGCTTCGTTTTGTTTTCTTTCTTCTTTTCCTTTAATTTTTTATTTCGTAAGCTCAATATTTATTTACCGCCGAGGCCAAAAGAGGGAGGGCCTTTAAAAATTAAATACTTGATTAGTTTTCTTTCAAAAATGTGAAATGCATCATCGACAACGACGAGTGGGATTTGGAGGCGTCGAATTAAATATCGTTGACACTTTAAAATGTCTGTCGAGAAATTTAGATTTTGTCTATGAAGATGAATGACATTTGTTGAGGGTGGAATCGGCCTAAATCATGAGTGTAGCTTTAAGCAAGAGCGCGGTACAAGTAGGCTTATTCAGTGAATTTGACTCGTTTTTCACTTTAAAATAAAACGTCATTGTCTCCGATTGTTTCTAGCGATGTTTTTCTTGATTTTACAGCTGTTTTTTTTGTAATGTAATTTTTTTATTTATATGGTACCCTACTCTGTACCGGCTTCGGACGGTTATTATTTCATCGGCAAGTAACAAGTAGTGTGAATTAATGCAGCCTGAAATTAACAGTTCTTTTTTTTCTCTGATCAACAGCGCACCGCTAACTGCAAATACAGAAATTCATTGTGAAATCTTATGGTACCAATAAATTTGATTTGAAATTTAATTGGATGTTCTTTGTATCTTGAAAAAATGGTTTCTTAATTTTTAATCTTCCAAATTTGGATTTGGAAATTTTTAGATATATAAGAAGATTAACATTTTGATAGTTTAAAACATACATAAGTACTTTGAATTTTTTTTTTTTTTTCATTTCAAATACTTTTTTAAGAAAATTTGAAAGACTTTAAAAATTTTAATAATTTTATTATCAGTACGTTCTGTAGGAAAATTTGTTTGTGTCTTATACTGTTAGTGACGAACTTTAATTTATTATTTAGTCACCTACGCCTAAATTTCAAAGAGTTGTATTAACAGGCAGTTGTTAAGTAGAAAATAAGTCAAAACGAAATTATCGAAACGATGTGAAAATGTTGCGGAAATAAATCAAAGAATTTTATGAATAACTGAAAATTTTTCTTATTATATTCTAAGGAGGCCAGTGTGGTGTTCCCACAGTAGAAACGTACACTGAAACATCGAAAGGATTAGAAGATAGCACAAAAATTGGTGGCCGAAATTGGTGGCAGAGGGGATCTTTCAGTTTCATTTTGAGGGAACTTGAGTCTGTAGTTTGCGAAAAACTCGCGTCGGTAATTTGGGGAAAACTTGCATCGTTAGCATAAAAGAAACTTTCATCGTTAGTTTGAGGGGAACTTGCATCGTAAGTTTAGACTAAAAAGAATGGAATGTTGTCCTATGAAAACTAAAAATATTCAAATCTTAAAAACTTTCTGGGAATCATGAAAATTACGAAAAACAAATAATATTACCGATTTTTGTGAGACTTCTATTATTTTGAGTCTAATCACGTTCACGCTGAACAAGTTTTTAGGATGCTTTTTTGAACTTTAAAAATAATTAAATTCTGAGATTCACGAAAATGAGATTTAGGCCAAATAACTGTAACAGATTTCTGGAAACTGCGCAAAATATTTAGATAACGAAATTAATTATTATGATACATTTCAAATGACACTGAGAATAAGAAATTTTTCAAAATGTTTTCCGCCGAATTTTAGGATATTTCTACGTTAAAATTACTTATT
Source organism: Neuroterus valhalla (assembly GCA_011762715.2). NCBI lineage: Eukaryota > Metazoa > Arthropoda > Insecta > Hymenoptera > Cynipidae > Neuroterus > Neuroterus valhalla. The sequence continues at coordinate 9,698 of WSXT02064876.1, read as the reverse complement.
TTTATCAAACAGATGGTAGTTGATCTTCAAAATTTGTTATAGGACATTCTTTATAGTTTGTTACAGAAATTTTCATGTAACAAATTACAAGAATTTCTAGAAAAGAGAGCAACGCTGTGGTTTTTACTGTTCGCAATTCAAATCTATGAAGCCGTATAATTTTCCATTTTATTGCTTAAAATTTGATCAATTCCGAAAAAGAGCATTCGTAATTTCATAATTTTCCATTATGCACATTAAACTTCAAAGAGTCTTCAATTGCAAGTATTCGAAATCGAAAAAGATTTCATTTTGAATCTCAAGAAATGAACTATAAGTAAGACAAAAAACTTTCGAAATTACATTATTCTAGAATATATAATAATTCATAATCAATGAATCTTAATTCAAAAATCTTAAAACCTGATTAATTTTCAATTTCAAATCTGTAAGCTTGAATGAATTTTGAATTTACTCTCACAATATTGGAAAAAATGGTATTCTTTATCTCTAGTATCGATCTACTTTTGGATCTATAATCAAGAAAATTGATGAATTCAATTGTTCGATTTTCTAGTCTGTAACAGCGAATAAATTTTATTTTTACGTATTCAGATTTGAATAATTCAAAATATCAAGTCTTCAAAATTGAACTATTCCAAAGAGAGAAGCATCACAAATAATTACATCATTTTAAACTATAAGCATTCCTCGAAAATGGAATGCAATATTGAGAATGGAATATTTGTCAATTAGAACTTCATAAAATTGAGTAAAATTCTAATTTGAATCCTCGAAATTGAATAATTTTCAATAGTGAATCTTCAAAACTAAACCAAAGAAGGCAGCATTTTAAATTGCATCATAATAAATTATGATCATTTAAAAATAATAAAAGCTGAACTCAATGAAACTTCGTTATTTTCTATCATGTACGTTAAATATTAAAGAGTCTTTGATTGCAAATATTTGGAATTTAAGAACTTCCAATTGTAAATCTTAGAGATTGGACTAAATTTGACAAAAATACATTCAAAATTAAATATTTCAAACTGTTAACATTCCAAGTTGATGCATCTTGAATTCATTATAATAGAAATTGATGGATTTGAAGTTTTCAATTTTAATCTATAAAATTGAACAAACTTCAACCTCACATCTTCAAAATCAAATAATTTTTCATTTCGAATCTTCAAAGTGTAACTACTCCAAAGGAAGAAGCATTCAAAAATATATTATTCCAAACTATGAGCATCCCAAATTGATGTATAAACCTTTAATCGTAAATTTCGAAAATGGAATATTTTTTAATTGCAAATCCATAAAATTGAATAATTTCGAAACATAGATCTTCCATTATTTTATTTGCAATTTTTATTTTGATTACTTTCATTGATTACAAAAACAAGAATCAGTCGGGGGAAGCGAGAAAATTATTGTTTTCAGATAAGATTTCTAATGAAACTGAAATGATAAAATTAAGAAAAATCGTGATTCAATATCATTTTGAACTATATAAACAATTAAAATGTATTAATCATCGATTGAAAATTGGAAGTTTACCAACTTCATTCTACAGAATTTTATGAATTTTCAATCTTCGAAATTGGATAACTTTTATTGCGAATCTTGGATTTATGATTATGAAAGTCGACGAATTTCAAATCTATGAAATCAAATAAACTTCTGTTTTAAATCTTAAAATTCAGCTATTTTGAAAAAATATTTAAAATGACATCATTTTAAGCTGTAAACAATTCAAATTCATGAATCCTAAATTGAATATAATAAGAATAGATGGATTTTAGATCACAAGTCTATGCAATTGAAATCTCTCGACTTTTAGTTTTCGAAATCAGAGAAATAAAAAAATTTTTGATAATACGTCTTTAGAACTAAAGAGTTTTCAATTGTTAATATGGAAAACCGACCTGATTCAAAAATAATATTTTCAAAATAACATGATTTCAAACTAAAAATATTCATATCCAAACAAAGGCTCTCTCAAATTGAAACCGTAAAACGGTGATGTAGCTATTCCAATACATGTTTTATGATAGCACGTTATAGCATGATAGCATGTTTGGTGATAGCACCAAGCGTGCTTTTCTTTGCTAGTAATAAAGTATACTCTCATCACTAATAAATTTTGCATTTCATTTTTATTATTTATATTATGTACAAGAAATCAGTGAGGTTTTCCATTTTTGATTGATGTTCCAAACTCACACAACTGGTGTTTTTTTCACTCGCCTCTGCACACCCCCAAATAATTGAACTACACGCAATATTAAACGTTATGGCATTTATTTTTAACAAAATGAAAGATACAAAAGGATATTAAATAATATTCTTATCGCCTATAAATTTTGCATTTCCTTTTTTGATTGGAGTTTTTGAATGTTGCCATAAATTTGAAACGTGGCGTTTTACAAAGAGTTTTGATTAATTATCGTATGTACAAGAATTTGATTTCTAGGGAACTTAAGTTTCAATCTATTTTCGTTTACAGACACAAATTACACTTAATAAATGTTTTTTTTTCAGACGCATACTTCTTACAATCGATTTTGGCACTTGGGTCAATTCACTATGACTATCCACAATTAAAAAGGTGAACGGATGAAAGCAATCGAAATGTTATAAACAATGTTGCAAATGAATCTAAACTTGACAAAAAAATTCCAAGTGTAACGCAAAATTCTTAAGCAATAAATATACCAATAATAAGATTGTTATCAAGATTAATATAAATACGAAAAGTTTAAATTAAATAGACGCGCTTATTAATTGAAGAAACTATATAATGTGTCTTGGAATATTCTTTTTTTTTTAGTTTTTCTTTTTATGTTGCAATTTTCACACATTCACCTCTTCAATTAAATCACAGGTCGTTCGGACCTGCGCGAAATATGCGACGTCTTTGGAGTATTTATTTCAAAAATCATCAATATCTACCGAAGAAAAGAATACAAAATAAATATAAGCGCGCGCATACTACATCATACTCTCAAATTGAGCAATTTCAGATTTGATAAATTACGCGAAAAAAAGATCAACAAATTCGCAAACTATTATGCCAAGCGCGCAACATAAGCGTGTTTTGATCACGCAGGTCCTTGGACTTTAGTTTTTTTCGTTTTCCGCTAAGATGGTACAACAGAGAACATTTTTATACTGCCTGCACAGCCACATTTTCTCTCTAATTTTAAGTTTAACAATAAATGCTCTGTTATCACGTTAAATTCATCAAAAAAAGCAAGAGACTAGTGAGCGAAAATGTGAAATAAAAAATTTTTCGCTCGCATTTCATATATACTGCTTATTTACATACAAATTTATAAATATTGCAATACAAAAAAAAATATATATAATAATACGGAGAGGTCTATTAAATTTTTCGATCAGACGTAGCAACTTTAGTTTTTCATAAGAGAACCAAGAACTTAAACGACCTCCCCGTTCTTCCAAATACTTTTTCTCGAGATTTAGGAATGTGCAGACTAGGCTATTTTATTCTTTCCGATGGAACGAGCAGACCTTTATTGATTTTAGTATGATCACTGTTCTCTAGAATAAAATGAGCAACACGTATTACTTTTTGGCACAGCTAAAGAAACAATAACTGGTCCGCTCGTATTTTTCTTTGTTTTAAATATACACTATCATATGGGAATGACTCTTAAATCATTCGAGCGTACCCACGATCGAAGTTTTAATTTTCTCACAATTACAACCCTTCCCGAATCCCAGAAGTATAAATAGCGGCCAGATCTAAATGGGCTGCAAATTCGATCTCTCAGATGACAACGAGACACTTTTACAATAAGAAGCCGGATTTCTGCTTGCTTCAAATATCCACATACGAAAAAACCACTTATCAACACCAGTAATATTATTAATTATAATCGCTTTTACACATCCGTCATATGCACACTATAAAGAAAATAATACTACAAAACTTAAATAACAATACGTTTGACATTTTTTTACACGGCTTTCGTTTCCATCAGCAAAACTTTTTTAAATATTTTTTTTCTATAATTTTATTTTTAATTGAGTATCTTCTTTTTTTTCTCTCATTAATCTCAACAACAAAAAATGCCGCCATTAAAATAATAGCGCAAATCAGATGAAAAATTATCTTCAAACATGCCGAAAAGGCACTCTTTTAAACGGATTAACGAGATATTAAAATTTGTGTACACACTCATTTATACATAAAACAGTTAATTATACTTTTTGAGAAATCAACAGCAAATCATTTTCACGAAGCGATATGTGATGTAGCGACTAAACCGATCTTTATTATTGCCATCAGTTTGAATACCGAAGCTACTTTGATGAATTGTGTGTGGTAATAGTCTTGTCAGTATTTTTGGCTTTTTCTTTTAATCATTTTTTCTAGCTAGAAATGAAGCATTACTTGAAGGAAATAATAAGAAGGCACCTTGTTACGTTTTTCGTTGAAGGACGCATTCGATAGCATTCACGAGCGTTAAGACAAAATTATACTCAAAATTTTCATTCGTTTCAACTCCACAACTTTTACTCGCAGTTTTTTAGTCTTTCATATCCTATTTCTTTCACACCTTTCGAGATTATATTTAAATAGTCATTGGAACTAATAGCACCTTTAATTTACTTCACACTTTGTACTAGATTAACGTTGCCGCAGGAGAAATCTATTGCACCAGATTTTAGAGATATTTATGTATCACCACAGCATCTTTTAGAGGTTATATTTAACCGAGAACTTCAAGTGGTGTAATTTTTCAGAGCCAGTGGTTCCTTCAGAAAGGAGACTTCTCTACCCAATAGAAGAAGAAGAAGGCGACAGAAGAACAACTAATGACGGAAACTCGAGTTATTATTTGACAAGGACGATTGACTTAGAAACTCGAGCATCGTTCCTTCTCAAAGTTGAACCATAGTCGCTTTCAGTCGTAAACCGTCAAAAAACGCACACTTTCGGAATCGAGGCGTTTTAGGAATACATGATTATGCTAACTAATGCCTACTCAGTGCTATTTCACAGCATGAGGTTACGTGGGTGCAAGAGACGGTTTTGACTTGACCTCCAGTTTGACGAAGATGCTGGATAGCTTTCGGGTTTCTGTCAGGCGCAGGTAACTCAGCTTGAAAATCTGCTTAATTCTCACGAACACTTCTGGATCGTACACCGACCTTGCAGTGTTGGTCTGATCGAAAGGCTCTGAAAAATTCAATTTTTTAATCAAAATTTCGAAAATGTTTCAAGCTTAAAGGCCCTACAGTTCAATTCGATTTTAATTTGAAATTATTTTTCTCGTCAAAACATCATCCCGTCAAGTCAAGTATTTAAAAATTTAAATATGACATTTGTTTCGCTGTTTTTTTTTGGCAGGCACGATATTCAGTTATTGGTGTAGTTCAAAGTTCATCTTGTAACGATGTCATCATTACACAGCATATTAATATTAATGATAATAAAAATAATAATAATATTAATAATGATAGTAATAATAAATCTTTATTAAGTTGTCAAACCAAGAACCATTATATACAGTACAGCCTCTCAATAAGGCGCCTTCCTCTCAAGCACGCTCAAGCGCTACCCCCTCTCTCTAGCTTCCACGTTCAGTGAAGAAGATTTGAAATCATTGCCTCTCAATAGGGAGCTCTCGGTAAAAATGATTTCTTGACGTAAAACGGCATTTGGAGTGGCTTTAACCAAGTAAAAAAGGCATATATGAATAAATAATCGGTATCATATTGTTTTTCTAGTTAAAATACTTTTATTGGTTGTTAGAAATAATCAGGGTAGCGACTTGACCGGGAGATCGGGAATTTACTTGACGGAACCTAGACTATGAAAAATTCTACCGAAAAAATACGAAAAATGACTGCTTTCTTTTTATGATCCAAAAATAGATCTTATCGTTCGATTAAAAGAATGTAACATTTCTTTAGTCTGATTCTCAAAATATTTAAATATATCTTTACGTCCTGAGAGGAAGAAGTTTTATTTTTTTTTCCATTATGAGAAAAACGTTATGCAAATTTGTTGCTCCATGAGATTTTTTCAGCTGACTCAAATTTGATAATTGCCATTGACATTGCGAATTCATCCCTTTTAAGTTAAAAATCAACTACTTGTTTCAAATTGAAACTTTTTTGTTGAAAACCAAAAATTGATTCATCAAAGATTGATTTTTGAATTCGAAAATTGAACTTTTCCTTCGAGAAATTATGTACTTCGAGGGAAATTTGCCTTTTTTGTAGAGAATTATTCTTCATGGTCAAAAATGTATCTTTTTTACTTTGAATACATCTATTCCCGTTGAAGATTCATCATTATACCTGAAAATTCATCAGTTTGGTCAGAAATCCATTTCTTCAACTGAAAATTTAACTGTTTCATTTTTAGTTAACAATTCAAGTTATAAATTTAAACATTTTTCATTTTAATCGACAGAAATGTCACTTTTCCTTTTTTGTTAAGAAATTTTCATTTTTATAGCTCAAACCACAACCATTTTGTTGAACTTTTTTTGCATGGGAATCAATTTTTCGCCAATAATCGAACTATTACAGTTAAATGTTCATCATTTCAGGTAAAAATTTGTCTTTCTAGTTTAAAATTCAAGTACTTCAGTGTAGCATCTACAATTTCATTTGATTCTCCATCATTTTGTGTAAAAGTGATATAATTTGTTTGAAAGTTAGTTTTTTTTTGTTAGTTGACATTTAGTATTTCTTATAAGTAATTTTTTAAACTGAAAATTTACCTTATTCCAATTGAATATTCCATAGTTTTAATTACAAATTCATTTGTTTAGTTCGACATCCCTTTTTTCAACCTAAAATTTGATTATTCAAATTTTCGTTCAATAATCTTTTCCAGTAAAAGTTTAATTTGGGGTTTTAAACTAAAAATATTACTGTTTTTTTTTTGGTGGAAAATGATTATATTTTGGGTTCGAAATTCGACTTTCTTGGAGAGACATTGTATTTTGTCTTAAAAAATTATCTTTCTATTTGGAAATTAATCTTCTCGATTGAATTCTCATCTCCATGGTTGAAAATTCAAGTTCTCCAGTAAAAAATTTATCTTTTTATTCGAAAATTCATCTTCTTCATTAGGAAAGGAACAATTTGGTTGGAAATCCGCTTTTTGTTATCGTAAATTAATTTTATTGATTGAAAGTTTAACTGTTCCAATTTATTTTAAAAAAATAATTTTTTGCTGTTGAAAATTTGAGTATTCTTTTGAAAATTGATTTATTTTGCATTGTTTGATCTGTTGTGTTAAAGGATTTTTAGAATAAAAGTCATGAATAAAAAAGAAGGTTGGCCTTTTGAGACAAATATAAATATGTGACTCTAAACATTTTCAAACATTTTCCGAACTTCCTATGAGCTGCCAAAATCTTTCACAAATTTTTTCATCATATTTCCCTCGTTTTTCGAAAATCTTCCACTTTTTCCACAATCTTCAAAAATGTTGAAAACCTTCATAAATTTTCGCGAAATTCTACAAATAAGTACAATTTTTCAAGAATCTTCATGAATTTCCATACATTTTGAAACTTTCATTCATTTCTGCAAAGTTTCAAAAATTTTCACAATTTTTCAAGAATCTTTAAGAAGATCCATACATTTAGAAACTTCCATAAATTCCCGATAACATTTTCAAAACTTTCATAATTTTCCTAACCGAACGAGGTGAATAAAAATAAGAAAATCAGACTATTTTTCCCAAAGTTTTTTCTTTTCAATTAAAAAGTGTACTATCATATTTCTCGTTCATAATTTATTTTTTTTTTTTTTTTGGTAGAAATTCCACTATTTGGCTGATGATCCAACTATTTTGTTCAACATTCTTTTTTTTAATTGAAGATCCACCTCATTGGTGGAAGAAAAACTGTGTGATTGAAAGTTATATTTTCGGGTTGAGAGTTCTATTATTTTGATAAAAAGTTCAACTGTATTCTAGAGAACTTGCCTTCATAGCTATTTAGTTGAAAATCAGTCTTTTTTGTGGAAGATTTAATCATTTTGTTGAAAAATTGCCTTTCACGATTGAATGAAAAAAAACATTGATACTTGCATTGTTTTACGAGATGATGGTGGGATGACAAATGTAGGGGAGGGAGGACAGGATAAAGGAGAGTGCAGGGAAATGGAGGAAGGGGAATTAGAGAAAAGGGAACTCGGCAGAAGAAGAGAAGCATACGGAAGGATGTTGAGCTAAGAAAGACAAGAGAAAAAGGAAAGATAAATAGAAGGAATCAAGAAAGCAGTGTCCAAAGGAAGGGAATGAGAAGTAATAAACAGGAGAAAGAGGAATAAATTTTGGTTTGATAGAAGGGATACAAGAGATATTTGTGGATTCCAAGTCAAGAAATACTACCTTCAATACAGAGGAACTTCCACTGATGAGGGTCGTTTTTGTAAGATCGAGCCCATCGGCACTCTTCTATTGGCACCTTCTTCGCTAGCCTCACTGATATCGCGTACTGACTGAAACTAGAATAAAAAAACGAACATTAATTTGTACAATTATAAACAAAGTTAATTAAAATCTCATTTGTGAATCGAGCGACAACTCGAACAATCGAGTGTAAGCCTAGTTCTGACTTCAAGGTACTTCAATGACTTCAGAAGATTTCACTGACTTCAGGAGATTTCAAGAGAATTCTAGTGATTTTTAGTAACATATGAATTAATATAAATTGAAATGACTCTGGATATTTTGAAATATAACAAATTATCCATTTGTTTAAACTAATTGATTAACAATTCAACAAATCGGGACTATTTTTTTCTTCTTTCTGAAATGAAAAAGCTTTGAAAATATTCAACTACTTAGTTCGAAGTTGATCTTTCTTGTTTGAAAATCATTTTCGTTGTTGAGGATACATCACTTTAATTGAGAATTCAACTTTTTTCATCTAAAAATTTGATATTTTGTTAAAACAGAAGTTCCAGAATAACTCCTACTCTTTTATCACAAAAAATTAGACCACGTGGTTGAAAATTCAACTTTGTATACTTAAAATTGAGATAACTGGTTAAAAATATTGAACTATTTTGTTGAAACTTTGTTCCCTTTGCTTGAAATTTTAACAAGCTGATAACAAAATAAACTGTTTGCATCATATTCCATAAATACACATTCATATTTCAGGGTTGAAAATTCTTCCTTTGGGAACTAAAATTCAACGGTCTTCCCAAAAATGGTCTTTTTGGTTTGAAAACTCAACTATTTGGTAGAAAATTCAAATGTTTTTAGTTGCAGTTTAATATTTTCCGGTTAAAAAATCGATCATTTGGTTTTAAACTTATCTTTGTATAATGCATATTAGGGGGCTGTCACGATTATTAGGATTATTTTTCTCAACATGAATCTGCGGGAAAATGTAAAACTGCGGCGCTGACCGCTTTCCGTCAAATTATTGATTTGAATATTAGATGAGAATCGGAATTTTTTTAAATTTTACTAACATTTCTTAAATAATGAAGCTATTGTTGAACTTATATAAGAATGAATTGGACTTGTTTCAAATTCTATTGAATTTAATTGATTGTTGAAGCGACACATTTTAAAATGAGGTTGTTCATTATAAATGGAGTAACGATTGTATTCTCTTCAAATTTTCTCAATAAAACATCTAAAGCTACCATCTTCTCTTTGATTATGATTGAAGGTTGTTCATCACTTGCTTTTTTTTTTG
>WSXT02064865.1:0-12517 GCA_011762715.2 Neuroterus valhalla | reverse complement strand
ATGATTTTTATGGTTTTTCCATGGTTTCACCATGAAAACCGCCTAGTCGCCAATTTTCACTATCATATTCGTAATCAACGCATCGAAATACATAGGTATACGCAGTATGAAAGATTTTGGAGGTGGACCCTGATCGGAAGTACACCTAAAATATTTTCAAAATTGTATTTTGTGATTAAAGTTAGATCCATTGCCATAAAAAAGCTCTTCTGAACGTGTACCCTCTACAAATTCATTTTGAAGGCTTGTAGAGCGTTTCGAATTCACGCTTTAATTTTCTAATTTTTTTCAGATTAAATAAAACAATCTTTGAATAGTAGTGCGAAAATCAAAGATTTTACGTAGAAATTAAAATTTTGTCTCTGTGTGTATCATAATTCAATATAATAACATTATTAACAATTTTATAATAACAAATGAGAGTGATTTTTTGATATTTCATTTTTTGCAGTCGAATTAATCAACTTCGATACGAAATATACAATTGTTCTTAATTTTGTGTGAAGATAAATTCTCTAAAAGTAAAAATTTAACATCAAAAGTTTATAATTCCCCATAAAAAATAATAAATACTTCTATATTTCGAAGGTTTTTAGAGATTAAGCTTTTCAATCTGTTTTTGTGCCAGAATTCTTCGCGGTCTTTCTGTGACTTGTACCTGATTATCTATATTTATATTATTCACTTGCTTTTTCAATAGGGTTGGGACTTATTTTTTTACGCCTTTCTTTTGCCGCCTTATACGCTGTTAATTTTTCTACTAAAAAAAAATACATAATAAAGAACATTTAAATTTATAAATAAACAATATTTTCATGAATAATAGAATGATTAATATTTTTTACATTAAATTAAATCGATAAATAAACACCATTTTTATGTCCACTGCTTTCGAAAAACACATTTTGCACGAAGAATTCCAATTTCACACTTTCAATCAGATTTCTAAATGAGATTTAAAAAAAAAACTTGTGAAATGATAAACTCTTATAATTTCACTGAATGTATGTACATAAAGAACCGTTAATATAGCTTAAAGCTAAGTGAAGCTACATAGATTATTATATAAACCCAACCTCTGCTAATCTGTCAAACAAAATTCAGGATTGAAGAAAGTCAAACAGTTCCAAAATGGGAAGAATATTTTTGCAGTTTTAATTATAAAAATTATATTCTTTGGTTATTCCGGTGCTTTATGTCTGAAAAAAATCATTAAGAAAACTCCATTCTCTATTTTCTGCAAAAGTTTTTCGGAGAGTCGCAGTTTAATGTCGGGCCGCCCTGACAATTTGGAAAAAAGATTACGTCACTGGAGGTTACGTCGATGGAAAACAACACAAATAGTGTTCTGGAAAGTTCACAGAAGTATGGATTGTAAAATCCTTTTGCAATTAGTTTTCTCTCGTTCTGATTAATATTTTTATCCTTTCTCATAAAATTGGGTTTGAAATGTAGAATTATTTGTCAATTACGTCGATGGTTACTAATAAAAATACGCAAGTTTTGCGAAAACTTTAAAGCTCGAAGGAATCAGTAGTAAGGGGTATTCTCTTCAATTCTACGCTAAAATTGATCCCAAAAAGATATTCCCAGTTGTCGGGGATATGTTGTGAATATTGCATTAGAGTTGAAATATTTTTAATAGAAATTGTACTTCTTAATTCAAACTTTAAAACCCTCCCGTATTATATTCAGAAATTACTTCATTATTTATTTTCTTCAAAATATGCTTCAGGCATTTGTGGACATCTCTTAGAGCAATTTTTTGGGCACATAATATTTGTTAACTCTGAGTTATGGTCATTTAATATAATTTTTACTGTAAAATTTGTTAGAAGGTACTAAATTGAATATCTTTACAGAGTTTCACACCAATACAACTAATAGTTTCAGTAATATAACCCTTGGACATGAAAGTGCCCTGTCTGTGGAGAATTGCTCATATAAAGTTCACAAATCAACAATAAATCTTAAGATAAAGGATAATAGCGAGTATTGTTGTTGTTTTGGAACAAAATCAGTTGTCAGTAGATGGGAAGATTTCTCCAAATAAGTGCTTTTAGGGATAATTATGTTTCAAAAACTGGGCAGCAAGAACAAAATCCACGTAGATCGTAAATTGTCAATTAACTTGAAAAAATAAAGGAAAATCATGTTTCCAGTTGATTAAATGATACTTCTTCAATTGGGAACAATTTTTCTATTGCAAGAAAGTGTTCTTTGAATTCGAACCCTCACAAATAATTACCCTTCGACAGCTTTACAGTAAAACGAAAATACTTATACATCGTGAATTGTCATTCAATTAAAAAAAATAATATAAAATCATGATTTTTTACTTCTTAAGAGAACTTTTCATTGACCTCAGACCCTCAAAGAGGAATTTTCAGCGGGAAATATTATTTTCTATTTGGGAAAACGAATTATCAGAAAAAAATTTAACGTCAAAGTTGCCTTCAGAACAAAATGTTGAGTTTACAAGCTAAGAAGACGAATTTTTGGAAGGACGGTTCTATTGCCAACAAAAAAGATGAATTCTAAACCCAACAAAATTATTTGAAAGAAAAACATCATTTCCAACCAAGATATCTGTATTCTGAATCAAATAGTTAAATTTGAAGAAAATTTCAACCAAAGGGTTGGTTTTACACTAAAAAAATTAATTTGTAACCAAATGGTCGAGTTTTTAACCAAAAAACATAACCTTTCCAACATCAAAGATATATTTTTATCTCAAAAGACAAACTTTCTATAAAAGAGATTACATTCATTCAAATATTGAATTTACAAAAGATATGTAACCCAATTAGAGGACACAACACAGAGCAGTTCAACGTTCAAGCAAAAATATTTAACTTTAACCGAAAACAGATGGAGTGTGGCTCTAAAACACCTTATTATAAGGAGTGACGCATGATGCATGATGCAGTGTTGTGAAGCGCAATGTAGTTACTACTTCTTCAAGTCTAGAAGACGAATTTATCTGGGGACTTCTGAATCTTCAATCTTGAAAGTTGAATGATCAAAGGAAAGTTGTATTTAACAGGAAAATATTAATTTTTACCTAAAAAAAGAATACCTTTCACGAGAACCCAGGTAAAAAAGTTATATATAATTTATATATAGTGGACAGGACAATGATATTTTTCATCTTTTTTATCAATTTCTCTGTACGAAACTCATGAAAAATTTCAGTGTTATGTGTTTTTTCCTTTCACCTGGGAAAGGACAGGTACATTTCAACCAAAGAGAATCATTTTCGAACTGGATCGATAAAATGACAAAGGGAAAAAATAAAATCCAATCAGAAAGTTGCACTTGAAAGCCAAGCAAACGCATTGTAAAGGTTTCAGTTGAATTTTCGAACTGAAAAGATAAATTTTGAACAAAATAAATACATTTCAAATCTACAAAAATGCCCAACTTTCAAATTGATATCTACAACTTTTGGAAATTGAAATGAGAAACGGAGAATCCAACGACCAAATTTGGACCAACACCTTCGCATGTATATATCTACTTAATTTCGAAACACAACATAAAAACGAAAAGAGTAAAAGAAAAAAAAAGAAGCAATCTTCCAAACCTCTCTTCCTATATTTTATATATCGATTTTATTAAGGGACAGAGCATCCTGAGTACCTTCTGGGTTTTGACCTGCTGGGATATTTCTTACTTTGATAAGGGTGTTGTGTGAACACCGAAACATTGGTAGAGTTTTTAGATGTTATGGTACTGTGTCTTTAAAAATGATAAAAATAAAAGAAGACCAAAGATATAAAAAGAGAAGGAAAGGGTAGTGGAGGTTTCTTTCTCTTTTCTCTTTGCTCTCTTAAAATTGCATTAGGTACATTTAAGGTATCATAATCGTCTTAATGTGGACTCTATTTGAACCTAAATCCGTAGTTCGATTATTGTTCTAAGTATTTTTCAAGCGCAATAGAGTTATGAAAAAGCGTCCAAAAACCAATGTCTCCTGTTTACACACCCATAAAAAATTCAATGTTAATTTTTTCTTTTTGTAATTAGGTTCAAATAGAAACTATATATGTGCCGAAGTTAAATTTTGAACTTTATTGATTTCGGAAAAAAAACTGTGGCCTCCAGAATGTATACAAGCACCGAGTTTCCATTGTGACGCTTTATGGGCAGTAGCCGATATCTTCCATGTTTCTCAATAAAAAAATTTAAGAATTCCACAACTTCTTCCTAAATATATGTACGAAATGTCCACGAAGTATAAATAAAATTATATTCATTCCTTCATTGCCAGAAAAATCACGAAAATCGTAAAAAAAAAACTCCTTCCTAAACCTATTTCCCCCCTTAGGGGTGTTTGTCTAAATTCGTTGGATTCTTGGTTCTTCATTATTATTTGCAGGAGTTGGAAATTTATCTTTTAGTTTCAAAATTCAACCATTTTGTTGAATATTCTTCTTGAGGGTCTTATTTCAAGACCCCTTTTCATCTATGGAAGAATCTATCTTGTTCCAAATTAACAAAAAAATCACTGCCGTTTTCATCTATTGAAGAATCTATCTTGTTTCAAATTAACAAAAAAACCACTGTTATTCGTTATTTTCAATTTTATCGTCCGTGCGCGAACATACAAAGTATATTTTTTACCTGTAATCTTTTGTGTGAAATCAAGTTCTAAACTACAATAAAAAATTTGTTCTTATAAATAAAAGAGGAAATAATGTACACTCTAAGAGTGTCATTTTATATTGACATTTAAATTTATACTGATTATAGCTTATTATTCAGAGATATATAATTATGAGGAATAAAACTAACATTTCTTGTGTTCGTAATGAGTCATGATGAATTTTTAATTCTGGCACATCTCTGGAAAGCTTTTTGATTTTGACGTTTTTGCGTGTTGTATTTGATTATCACGAGATTTTAACGGGTATTAGATTAAATCTGGCAAGATCAACATTTTCTTAAACAGACAAGAGTTTGCGTGTATCGGCTCGTCTTTTATTGCATAGGAAAAGAGCAGTTCGCGTGCTTAGCAAAGATCCCGTTGGCGTCTCTAAGAAAGATTTAATGTAGCGTGATTCACACTACGAAATTCGAGCTCATCACATCATCTCAGTACGTAATTTTCAACAATCAATGATATAAAGAATAAATGCTTGGAATTGAAAATCATTAAAATGAAAAGAAAAAGAATAATAACTACCGTCTCATTATGGAGTGACTAATTGTCATCTCACTTACCAATTCTTCCCTTTAAAGTTCTGCAAAAAATATTATTGAGTCTTAGTTTTCAGACTTTATGAAATATAAGTCAAACCCTTCGCCGGCTTCAGAAACAGTCATCCCACTGATTTTTTCGCGAGGAAAACGAACCTCAAACTTTTGGATTTATATTTCGGAAGTTTCTGAAGATGCAGATTTTCTAAACAAAAATGATTGAATTTAGAAAGAAATGAAACATATTTCCAATGGGGAGAGGGGGGGGGGGGTTGAACAATCATCACCAATCTTTAAGAGGGGGATTACATTTATAGAGAGGTATATACATAAATTATCAAAAATCAGAAATTGAGTGAAATATCGATTGGAAAGTGTAAGATTTCCTTTTTGTCGTAAAGAATCATATCTGAACCCTCATAAGAAACATAAAATTTTCAAAATTACTCGCTCTAGCTGAAATTTGGGTCACTGTAATTTACAGATATGGAAGTACTTTATTGTCCTATTGTTCTTTTCTTTCTTGTAAAAAATATGCCTTCCTTCTATTCCTTTGGCTTCTATATAGTGTAAAATATACTTTTCTCAAAAGATCTTAATTAAGCGTGACAAAAGTTCATTATGCATGAGTGAAGTAGGTGTTACGCTCGAAAGTGACAGAGAAAGGTAACTGAACCCAAGCAACTTGTTTCGTTTCCCTTCAACAATTTCGCTTCACTTATAAAGATAAAAGAAAAACATCTTGTGTGCAAGCATCGACGATGAGGGTCAAAACAGCGAGCAATAGAGGTTTTATTGTGTCATTTTGGGAAAAAATGAATTTTGTGATCGATAAAGAAAATTCTTGAAAGTATCATTCACAACTATAATTATCCTTCGAAAACTGTGCAGCAATAAAAAATTGGTATTCATCGTCTGTTGTCTTTTAACTCGAAAAAAGTAGAAAAGTCATGTTCCTGAAAATTCATCTCGGGTCTTCAAAGCCGGCATTTCGGCATCAGCTTCGGATTGAGTCAAGTGCCTGATGGAGTTAAGATGATAATATGATGTTAAATTTGTAACTTCGCGCTGCGATTAAAGAGACGCATAAATTCTTCTACCATTTGTGTTTTCCAGTTGATGCTTTCCCACGGTATTCCCGTTGAGGTGGTTGGCTGCAAAACGCTTGAGCTAGCCAAAGCATCCTCAACAGGCACAGCCGATGTTCCACTGTTTCCCGCGTTCGGCAGATGTTCTTGCTGGCCAGACTGTTGATAAATGAGATCTGCCTGACCATCAGGCAGCTCACCATGACCACCGAGTCGCATGCTGTGGTTTCAGCAGTGTTGTTACAGTGTTGTTGTTACACAGCGGCGGAGTATGTTGAAGGCTACCAGCGTCACCTCTGTAGTCCCCATGTAGGCCTAAGCTTGACACCCGAACCCTCTCCATAAAGTGAGGACCGCAGTCACGCTGTTTGTCAATATGTCTTACTTACTGATTCAGTTAATGAACATGAATTCGAGACGCTTCTCCGCAAACGCGGGGCAATGACACAGTATATGGATAGCTGTCTCACCATTCTTACCACACAGGCGATAGAGGGGCTTCTCTGCGAGCACTATCTTATGCCTGCGATGGCCTAGGTTTCTGTGCCCTATGGACATTTTTGTTAGGACCTCGTTCACATTTCTGCTTGTCTGGAGCCAGTGCCCATTCTCCACTCCTTTTCATATACCTCGTTTAGCCGACTGTTGATTTCTCCAGTAAATGACCTGCTGAAAATTCCTACAACTGGTTCGGAACCAGTAAAGTCTTCTTTTGAAGCTTGTTTTGCTAGCCTGTCCAATATTTCATTGCCTTTGATACGGCTGTGTCCAGGGATCCAAAGCAGAGACACTCGGTTTTGATTGCTAGATTGTTGAGTGCTTCATAATACTCCTACACTAAAAACGATGTCGTCGTTGTACTATTCGGAGCCATGACAGCCGCCCTGATATCCGAACAGATACGGATGTTCTTTTTATTGCAATCCTCCAGTACCTTGTAGGCGCACCGGAGCACAGCCATCTTTTCGGTCGACACCTGCTCCTAATATCTCTCCATTTCTGAAGCCATCTCTCAACCAGTTTTCTCTATTATACCCCGGTAGGTGTGTCTCGCCATCGACCTATTCTTTTTTTATAGATAGGCTCATAAGATACTTCTTGTCGAAGAGACAGCGAGTAGGCGTTTTATCCCTGGCATACTCAGGGTTGACCTGCTCGCGATATCGGTTGGAATCAACAACTTCGTCAGGATCCTTCCTCCGTTGACCATGCATAGCCTCCAGGCTGCCTACGAGGCTCCGGTAACGCCTTCAACAACCAGTCCACTGATTCCTGCCAGTCGATACCTCACAGTGGATAGTTCGACCCTGATCCACCTGATCACCGCCGCATAGGTTAGTCCGGTAAGCAGTATCACTGTATAGATTTACAGACGTTTATTTGGCTTCAAGCCCCAACTTTTCCCGATGGTTCCCCTACAGAGCCATAGGGCCGCTGTAAGCTTCTTGAAATTGTATTTTAAGTACTTCTTCCAAAATAACTTCTTATCTAGGATAAATTCCAGATATTTAGCTTGTTTTTTGATTACCAGCAGTTTTCCACTCAGTCTCAGTATACTCGTGGTTCCTCACTTGTACCATCTGGTGCACACGACAACGTCTGTCTTGCTAGGGTTGACCGAGTATCCAGTCTTCTTGCATCAAGTATCTACTTTTGCCAGTGCTTGCTGCATTGCCCCAAAAAGCGCATCTAGATGTTGGTCATGCACTATGACCAGTTTATCATCTGCATAGCCTTCGACGCGGTAGCCCTGACTCGTGAGTAGATAAAGCAGTTCATCTTCAACCAGGCACCACAGGAGGGACGACCCGACGCCTCCCTTTGGACAGCCCGAGTCAACAGTTTCACGAAAAGTGGTGTCGCCCTTAGTCGTTGTTAGGATCCTGTTGCTCAGCATGTGGCAGGTCCAATCCACGAGCGCATTTGAGACACAATGAGCAATCATATCCGCCCTAATCACCTCTCTAGAGGTGTGGTTGGAGGCGCCAGATCAGACGAAAATACTCAAGTGAGGTATAACCAACCCTGCCTGTTTTCGGAATTAAGGCTACTCGCGTAACTTCCATGCTGTCGGGACATAACCCAGTTTCAGGATAGCCCTAGCGAACCCATCGAGCGGCCCCATGATGATCTCACTTGCCTTCTGTAAGCAGACCGGATATATGCCGTCTGGACCAGGAGACTTGTAAGGGCTAAAATACTTCAGGACTCACCTGACCCTGGAGGGAGTAACAATCACGTTGTCAAGTCGCCTACTTGGCGCAAGCTGGGCCCTAGGCGGCATTGGTTGCCTTGAAGGCCTCACCCCCTCTTCTTCAGACCCCGTAAAGCGAAGAAGATGTACCTTGATCAGGTGAGCCAAGGTCACCTCGTCTCACACCGAGTACTCCTCGCCCGGCAATTCTGGAGTGCCGAAAATAGCATCCGGATCCTGCAAAGTTCTTCGAGCTTCCCGTTACACCAATGTGTTTCCCCAGCCTTACGGATTTATTTTGGACGACAATCGTTATTCCTGGCTCTCTTATGTCCTGCGTGTACAGTTGCTTCTAGCTCAAACTCTATCTGTGAGTGGTCCGAAATAGTGTGTTCGTTTTACTCTCTCCACCTCTTGATTTTGTCTTCAAAACTGCCCTTGAAGAGAGTGATGTCAATGTCTCCCTCTCTGATAGCGTTTTGAAACGTTGGAATGTTTCCCTTGTTGAAGATATCCAGGTCAGTCGTTAACAGATATTCCATCAGGTATTTCCCTCTTTTGTTGGTGTCCGAACTACCCCACAGAGTGTAGTGGGAGTTGGCGTCGCACCCTAACAGATAAGGAAGACCCTTTGATTTACGATATTCCACTCGTAGGCCGATCCCTTGACTAGCTTGTTCATTCCTCTAAACTCTGTGAATATAACCATCAGGTCCTTGAGCACAGCTCTAGCAGCGGGGCGACGTTTACTCCCTTCGCCAGTATGCAGACCCTTGGTTTGGTCGCCTTGAGGTCGCTGCAACGAAAACCAGCCCCCTGCTCATCCCCTTGTGATATCTCTTACTAACCAGGGTTCCTGGATTAGTAAGATACATGTGTGCCATACAGCCGTGCTCCTCTGCAGAACCACAGAGGCGCCTTTTCTGTGATATAAGTTAATCTGGGTAACGGTTGGACCGGAAACAGTCATTTAGGTCTGCCTGTCCTGTCGTGTCCTCCTTTGTTGCGGCAGGCTTCTCCTGTCCTCGACTGGCAACTTTGAAGATGACCTTTCTGAGAAGGTAGAAGGGCCTGTAGTTGAGGGCCACAAGAGCCCTCATCTAGGACTGAAGAATCTGCACGATACGAAGTTGTTGACGACTCTCTGTTGTGCGTTAGTTCTGAGGCCGATCGTGCCTGACACTTTACCAAGACGATGTCTTTAGTAAGAGATTGTATCCCTCCAATTGACGATGGATCACAGACGGATCCTTCGGTTTACCCTGAATTTTCGCCGTAACTTTAAGCCTTTTTTGAAAAAATTCGATTCCACCCACTCCGAGGTCAGCACCTTTACAGCGGATTGTCTCAACTACCAGATGCAGTAGCCAAGCTTTGTCCGAAGAGTCAGTAGAAACGAAAACAAAGACCCCTTCCCCGCAGAAGGAGGTCTTGAACCTTGGCCACTGATTTGAAGGCACTCTCTCGACCGTGAGTAGAGTGGCCTACCTGGAGAGCTCGTACTGCGCAGCAGTGAGCAATGAGTCCGGGTAGTTTGCGTCCACGAGTAATGGTAGACACTGACAGGGGGGTAGCCCTCTACGCAGCAGTCGGCTCAGTCTCCGAAGACACTCATTTCGCTGGCTACTGACCTGGCTTCTGCCTCTTTGCAGGCTAAGCCCCTACCGGTGGGTGTTTTGCGAACCATCCCGTCTTTCCTGTGACCCGTGCTGGTTGACGGCGTTGAGTCCGCCGGTTCACTTGCCCCCGCAGCAGACCTTGCAGCCCGCTGCGCTGGCCTCCTCAGTTTCTTTTTTTGAGAACTGTTGAGGCCTTTCTTTTCATTTGTTTCTATGGGCTCCCTCAGAGGGACCGTCGATCTCACAGTTCTTAAAGGAACTGAGAGCACAGTGTCACTGCCTGAGTTTGGCCAGCTGGAGAGACAGATAGAGGGAGAGCGTCCACTTTGGACCCATTCAGGCCCAATCCCTTTTTCTCGAAGGACACCTTATTTTCTTGAATATTATTGAAAGGAAGAGAACTCTTTATGATCGCACGAGTAGCTAGGGTCGTGGCCCATGAAGAGCCCCGCGTGCTGGGATAAGACTCTTTTCATTTATAAAAAGATCGTTTTTAATAGTAGAAGTGACATTGATTTAGGTAAAAATATAATTTGTCTCCTTTTTTTCAAGTCTAATGTAAATCTTTAATCTATACAGATTTCTTTTATTGTTGCATAGTTTTTAGAAAATAATTATAGTTGGTAATACGAAATCCTAATGAAAACCCTTTAATCGGTAACAAAATCCATTAGGTTTAAGAAGAACAAAAAGAAGGTTATTATCTCTTATTGGGTACCTGACAGCTTAGCACTTGGCATCTTTGCATGTTCCCAACTGTGCACGTCGATGACCGGACGGACAACTGTGCACTTGTCAGCTGTGCACGTGCACACTTTGCACTTGGACAACTGTGCACGTTTTTTCCCAATGTGCACAGATGGTCAATTGAGACTGGGATAACTGTGCACGTCTAACAAGAAAATACTAAAGAAAACAACCGTTTGCGTCGCTGTGCACAGATGGCACTTGAACAACTGTGCACGTGCACAGTTTGCATTCTAACAACTTGACTCAATTTTTTTTCTGACGTTTATAGACGGACATCTAAGACTGGGATAACTGTATGAGTCTAATTGAAAATGCTCGAACGGTACAACTGTACACGTTTCAAACTAGACGTGCACAGTTGACACTTGGACGGACGGACAACTGTACACGTGCACAGAAGTCTGTCTGGCCATCGACGTGTACAGTTGTGGAAGTGCAAAGATGCTAAGTGCAAAGTTGTTCCCATTCCTTCCTTATTTTTAGCTGTATCGTATAGATATGCGCGAACATAAGGTACCTTAATTTTTTCATCTGTAACTTTTTGGAGGAGACCCACATCGACACACAATCAACAATTCGATGTTAGTCAAGATTGTATAGTTTTTCTTACTAGAAATTTAGTTGATTTCACAAAAGGTTTAGTTGATTCTAGTAAAACAAATAGTTCACAGGGTTGGTAAATAAGTTAGTCAATTCAACTAACTTATTTAGTTGGTTTTGGGAGCATCGTTCTCGCCGGAAATGTAGTCATTCCGACCGAACTGGTCGTGGAATCTGACTAAACTCGTAGTAAGTACCATCATCAAACTGAATAATCATTCCGACTCAATCAAATGGTTGATACAGATATCACTTAAATTCTTAGTTTAAATTAAGTTGATCTGTACTAACATTTCTCTCGCTGCAGGTACCAGACTACAAGTATAATTGGATGAAAATCGAACGGCTGGATTCCACAACAGCCTCTACGCTCGGGCTAGTGAGCAAGAGAGGGGATACCGCGATGCGCAAAGATCTTTCCGTAGGCTACGGAAAGATCTACGCGCATCGCGGTGTCCCCTCCCTTGCCTACTAGCCCGAGCGTACAGGCTGTTGTGATTATCTCACCCAATAACGCAATTCCATAAAAATTTTCTCCTAACTCTTCTTTTGCCTCTTGTAGGAAGAAAATCAGAGACCAGTCAAGTTGGCCATAGATCGACCCTCGGACAAGTTCCTCGCTTTCCTACACAAATATCACGGATTATCAGGAATAATACCACAAAACAATAAATTCGTCGTATTCGAAGGATTCTTCGACGATGGTATAATAATTTATTCTTATTTTTATCTTCTCAATCACACAATTATTCAATCTAAGATAAAACTTAATTTGGAGCATATTTTTACCATACATCAGTTTCGACCTGGGACTTTATTTTTATATTTCAGCCACATCGAGTACACCAGCAATTAATAATCATTTTTAAACTAATTTCCAGGATAAATCTAAAAGCAACCCAGCGGACACTGAAATGTTGATTCTAAAGTTCTGTTTTAAGGTGGAAGAACAGTTTTTGACAATGTTGAGAGACAACATTTTTACATTCTCATCAGAGAAGGTATTAGATTTGTGTGAAATTTGACCCCTTCCCCCCCACCCCCCCCCCGCCCTCCCCCCCCCC
>WSXT02064864.1:0-26896 GCA_011762715.2 Neuroterus valhalla | reverse complement strand
TTTTCAAGATTTAAAAATTGTAAGTACAAATTCTTGTAGCACGTAGAAAGTGAAACAATTTATCCGAATCATTTTTTCGAAAAAATCAAAATTGTCAGAGTTATGGTATTTTCAAAATTCAAAAATATTGAAGAAAATGAGAATTTTTAGCCAAATAACGCAAGATTGAAAGAAAATCATAGAGAAAAAATGTTTCTCCTTAGGAGCCCTACAATATCGTGAATTAAACTTTTTGAATTAATTTTCTCAAAAAATCGATAATTCCCATTTTGATCGCATTTTCAAAATTCAAAAATATAAACGAATATCAGAATTTTAAGCCAAACAACGCGATATATGAAAAAAAGTTTGAAGAAAAAATTTTTCATTTTGGGACCCCTCCAGGATGCTCTTTACAACTTTCCGAGTTTTCTCAAAAAATCGAAAATTCAAATTTTGGTCGCACAAAAAATAATGAAAAATAGAAAGATTAATTTTTTGGTCAAACTATGCAGGGTACTTAGTGGAATATTTTGTTTATACTCTCTCCCTGTTAAGGGTTTGAGAGCCTCTGTAAGTATAACCTTCTCTCTATTCCTTTGCACACCTCACCACAAACTCAGGAGTGAGGGGGACCTACCGTTTGAGGTGGGTTCCGAACCACCAAGAGCAACAGCTACTTATTACTTAGAGAACCTAAAGAACTCTAGAGTTACCGGGCTCACGACTCTCCGTGGCCCGCCGAAGCTCTTCCAGAGTGCGAGGCGGGAATCGAACTCACAACCAGACAGCGCATGGGTCCAAAGCTCATGCCTTAGCCCCCACGACCAACTGACCACTCACTATGCAGGGTACTTGAAAATATAATCTGAACTTTTTATAATACATACAAACTAAACTTGTACCCCTTACAAAGCATCTACAAATTGGGTGAAATTAACTTTTTGATAGGACAAGTAGTTTTTGCTTGATTTATAAAAAACCATATAAAACATGAAAAAAATTAAATTTTGGACAACTGACACATCAGGAAAAATAGCTATAGAAATGAAATAATAAAATTTGTGAAAAAATGACTAAAGGCTGGACGCGTAGTTTTTCTTTCAATCGTACAAAATAAAATTAAGAATTAAAAAATTGAATTTCTAGAAAAACTACTCAACATGTGAAAAAAAATTAGGCAACAGAACTTCTCTACCGTTTTGGACGGACTTTGATCAAGTGTGCAGCACAAGACACGTGATGAGAATGCATTCGTTAAAGCCGGAGAAGCTTTAACAAAAGAGAATTCACACTGATAAAATTAAAGTAGTCGACATTTCACTTTTGAATTTCACAAGCTCTATATAAAACTGTAGGGAGGTACAAAGGTCGAGCGCGTAGCGCGAGGTAAATTCATAACCGAGCGCGGAGCGCGAGGAGAGTTTACCATCGAGTGCAAAGCGCGAGATCCGAAAGTCGCGCGCCCTAGGCGCGCTCAACTTCGCGAGCGAAACGAGCCGCGTGCGAAGCGCGCCATGAGAATGTGCCCGCACAGCGGGCAGATTATTTTTAAAATTTTTTTCTCAAAATTTCAATAGAGATATTGACAGTGTTTTGTTCAAACTTGATTGTTGCATTCTTGTTTTATTTTTTTATTTTTCATAAATTTCGTACTTGAATTCGAAAGGTTGACGTTGAAGTAGAATAACAATTCTGATATATTCTGATCTCGATTTCCTGAACTTCGAGACTAAACCTGTTTTCTAAAATTTGTTCGTCTACGAAAATCGAGTACCAATTTTTCTTTATTATCCAAATTCCCGAAAATACCCTTATACTCAGACCTTTGTAATTCATACTTTTTTGAATACCTTCTTCCAAAAGGTGAAAATTCTGAAGAATTTATTAATTAAATTCGGAATAGCTCAGAAATATTACATACTAACGGTAAGGATGATTCACACACTCACATTATTGAATCACTCAAAACACACATATACCAAACTCAAACGTATATCGAGTATCAACTCATCCTCGTGCAATAACGGTACAGGCATTTCGGCGGTTCGTCTCAGGAATAAATTATCATAACTGTGACCAGAGCCTTTACGCGTTTGGCATCTAAACCACCTTAATTCCAAAATCTTAAATTTCCTCCAATTCATTATTGATTGATGATTGTTTTTAGCAGATCAGAAAAATGAAACTCCAACGCCACACAGTGGGAAAAAGCACTTTTTTGGGACAGAAATCATCCGACTACTCAATTTTTAACGGATCAGAGCTCTTTTTTTTACAAATACTCATGAAGAATCGTACTTTAACGTAGAGGTACACATTTTCTGAATTTACCTAATAATTTGTTATTTAACTTATAATTTGCAATTGGTTATATTTGCGATATTCACATAGCCTCATTCATCGATATTTCTTCTCAAAGGTGTTGAATTAGTGAAGTTCCTTTTTTTGAATAAAAATGTAACTTGTAGATGACTATCCTGTATTTTGTCAATTGTTATAAACAAATTGATGGATATAACGGTTAACTGTTGCATTTTCGGATTGCGAATGTAATACTAATATAGATTTTATTATAAAAATGTGGAGAATCAGTTTTTACTTACGAACAAGCACCAAATAACAATAATAATTATTAGTTTGAACAATTTTTTATAAACAAATTCACTTATTCGGCATATCTATGCTTCGAAAAATTTCATTTTCTGTGGAATCGATTACTTTCATCTAAAGAACAAGAATATTACACATAAGAATTCCATAAAATAACATTTGTCATTTTTATAAACAATTTTTATAAACAAATTCACTTATTTGGCATATCTGTGCATCGAAAAATTTCCTTTTTTGTGTAATCATTTATTTTCACGTGAAAAACAAGAATAATACACATTAGAGTTCCATGAAACAACACTCGTCATTGTTATAAACGATTTTTATAAACAAATTCTTCTATTAAGCACATCTGTGCATCGAAAATTTTCCTCTTCTGTGGAATCATTTATAATCATCTGAAGAACAAGAATATTACACACTGGAGTTCCAGGAAACAACATTTTTCATTGCTATAAAAAATTTTCATAAAAAAATTCTTTTATTCGGCATATCTGTGCATCGGAAATTTTTCTTTTCTGTTGAATGATTTATTTTCACGTGAAGAACAATTTTAGAGTTCATTAGAGTTCCATGAAATAACACTCGTCATTGTTATAAACAATTTTTATAAACAAATTCTTCTACACAGCATATCTGTGCATCGAAAATTTTTTTTTTCTGTGGAGTCATTTATTTTCATCTGAAGAACAAGAATATTACACATAAGAGTTCCATGAAACAACATTTGACATTGACAATTGCAGAGACACTAAAATAAGTGAATTTGACATCTTCTTCAGATGAAAATAAATGATTCCACAGAAAAAAAAATTTTCTAATGCACAGATGTGCCAAATAAGTGAATTTGTTTGTAAAAATTGTTTATAACAATGATAAACGTTTTTGGATGAAAGTCATTTGTGTACAAATTCTGTTCTTCAGATGAGAAGAAATGATTCCGCATAACAGATAAATTTTCGATGCATATACATGCCGAATAAAAGAATTTCTTCAATAAAATTGTTTAAAACAATGACAAATGTTGTTTCATGGAACCCTATTCTGTAACATTCTTGTTCTTCAGATGAAAATAAATGATTCCAAAGAAAAGAAAAATTTTCGATGCCCAGATGTTCTAAATAAGTGAATGTGTTTATAAAAATTGTTTAAACTATTAACTATAATTGTTATATGGTGCTTGTTCGCAACTAAAGATTGATTCTTCACATTTTTATAACAAAATCTATGTAAGTAATACATTCGAAACCCAAAAATGCAACAGATAACGGTTATATCCATTAATTTGTTTATAACAATTGACAAAATACAGGATATTCATCTCCAAATTACATTTTTATTCAAAAAAAGGAACTTCACTAATTCAACACCTTTGAGAAGAAATCTCAATGAATGAGGCTACGTAAATATCGCAAATATAACCAATTACAAATTATAAGTTAAATAACAAATTATTAAATAACAAATTAAGAAAACGTGCATCTCTACGTTAAAGTACGATTCTTCATAAGTTAAAAAGAAAAAAAAAGTGCTGATCCGTTGAAAATTGAGGAGTTGGCTGATTTTTGTCCCAAAAAAGTGTTTTTTCCCCCACTGTGCGCCAGTCTTCTATTTAGTATTTCCCGAATTTATTCCAAAACAGATGTCTTTTGAAACAATGAATTTCTAAATAAAATAGCCAAGTTAAAAGATTAGTATAATTTCACCAAGAAAGGCAATTTGACATGATATTTTCCAGAGCAGGAAATGTGGGTCATAACAAATTTGAGCCAATATCTTCAATTTAGAACCAAGTTTCTTTTCCTACATGAATTATGGCCCTCTTTTCGTCAATAAACCAACTTTTCATCACTTCTCAAATAACACTCAGTAATTTATGGTCATTAAAATAATTGTGGCTATCATGTTGAATAATTATAGTCAAGAGTTTGAATTTGGCGCCTGCCCTAAATATAGTTTGAAATATTGTCTATAGAGTGCATGAAACGTTATCAGAAGTGCTTATTTTGTCTAGAAGCAGAAAAAATATTCATAAATTTGCACAAATTAACTCCGACCTCGTTTCGAAAGTATGTTATTGTAATAATGTTCGAGATAAGTGAAGACAATTGAGTTGTGGTGATATATAGGCGATTAGGGAAGAACTAACATTTGATATTCTATAACAAATGAAATACGAAATAATTGAAAGATTATATCATAAAAATGATTTAAAAAAAAAAAAATAACTGAATGAAAACAAATTTTTCTAAATTTGTAGTTTTTATTTACTTCTTTTGTTGACAATTCGAGAAGAAGAAAATATATTCTGGTCATTCTTCTTCAATTTTATTGAATTTTATTTTATTTAATTATTGTCGCCTTGGAAAAAAATTGTTTACTCACTATTATTGACAAACAAAAATCTTGTCCCTAAAACAGCATCAATTACGGGGCCAAGAATTAGGTCTGCGCAAATCCGATAAAATTCAGATTTTCGGTAAAGCATGAAATGGAAAAATTGCCTTCTTTGTTCAAAAATATCCTCGGTTGACTGTATTCATTTTATTTTTGTGAACGAATGAGAAGGCGCGCAATTAATTTCTGAATTCCGTCATCAAATTCTATTATTTTATGCAATTTTCTTTGTGATTGTTATATTTGTCCTATTTGTGACAGAACTTTCCATTATAAACAAAATCTTGTTCAAGTTTGGAATCGCAATAAAACTTTATTTTATAACTTTGAGCCAAAATTCCATTTTTCACAAGACTTGCGAAAAAATGAACAATTTAGAAGGGATAGAAATAATTAACTTACATATTTTTCAGATAAAATTTTGCAGATAAAATAATTATTATTATAAAATAAAAAGTGGCAAAGGACTTTTATAGTTAAAACCCATTTAACCTCAAATCTATCGAGAAAAGAAAAACTTCGAAGACAATTTGTTTCTAAAAAAAATTGATTCAAATGGCTTTTTATTTAAATAATAAATTATTCATGGATCGTCAGAGAAAATTGACCCAAAATCTTCAGCACAGAAGAAGTTGCGCAAAATTATCATGGTGAGAAAAAATGTTGCAACATTTTTTCACAATATTTTTAAGAAATTGGTTTGAAATATTTGCGAATTTCCTCAAAGAAGGTCTCAAATTCTCAGGGTAAAAAAAATTGGCAAAAAAGTTATAACAAAAATTGCTCATAATTTGTACAGGGAACAATAGTTTGGCCTGGAATTCTTATACTGAAGAGGTAAGGGTCCAAAATATTTGCAGGGACTATGACCTGATTTTTAAATAAAAAATATTTGGAACAATTTATTGTATTTACAACTAAAAAAAAAACGTGCAGGCCCTTTATTCAGAAGAGAATTTAAGACCACTTTCTTTTTATTAGCATTTTGGCAATATTATCTTCCCTACACACATTTTGGGTCATTTTTTTTCTCAAATTAGGGAAATCTTTTTAGAAAACCTGAGCCAAGTTTAACGCTAAAAATTTGATTATAATTTTTCCTATGAAATGAACAGTTGATGAGGCCACAATTTGAAAAATTCACACCACAAAAATCTTGAAGAAGAATTCATGGAGATAAAAAAAACATCAAAGTTGAAAGAAAAAAGAACTGGGTTTGCATCTAGTTTATTCAATATATTTGCATATTAATATTATTATGATAATAATAATAATTGTTATTAATATGTTTGCCGTGCCACGCTCAGGAAACTACTTCCCGTCCGATCACGAAGTTAAGCAGCGTTGAGCGCGGTTGGTACTTGGATGGGTGGCTGTCCGGGAATACTGCATGCTATTGGCATGTTGGTGGGAGACTGTGTCCTCCTGTGTATTCAACTCAACCAATTATGACTCTTTTCGAGTAAAGCTTACCCCGTAAGGGATTATGGCTTTATGGTACAGAAGAAATTTGCATTGAATAAATAGGTTCCAAAATGTGATAAAATAAAATAGGCCAAGGATTTATTTAAAAAAAAAAAGGGAAAATTCTAGCAGCATAAAAAAGAATAATCTACTGGACACTATTTCATGATTATAAAAACGTTTAATCCTAATATCAGGGTTCTGAGATGAGGGATGGGTTGATAGAAGAAAATAGGGCAAATTTATTTGAAGCTGCATATCTGAGTGGAAAAGGAATTTTAATTCGTGACTTGTTGTTTTACCTTACATCACACATTTGCCCTGAATTCTGAACATTTTACATTTGACTTGGAATCTTGGACGAAACCAAGTATCTTCTGGCGCTTCGTGATTTTACGGATTACTTTAAAACCGTTGAGTGTGTCCGCATACCTGAGATCCCACAAATGCCTTTCCTGGAGGAATCATTACCCTCGAGCTCATTTCCTGCTTCAATGCCAAGAGCAACTTTTTGCAAAGTCAGAAAGTATTCATTCTCTCTCAAAACGAACGCAGTCAATAAAAATGATTTTAAAAATTTAGGAAGTTAATTTATGGATTGATTGAAAGAGATTATATGGATAAGTAATTATTCAAAGCGTATAAAAACGTTTTAAGAATGCAAAACAGGTGATTTTTGGTGAAGAAAAATTGAGCGTACGGATTGCAGAACGACCTTAGCGCGTGGACTCAGCCAGTCTATTAGGCGGGGGAGGGGGGATAACGCGTTACTACGGGCCGAGTTGATTGGACAAATAATCTTAGAACTATTATTTGTCCAATTCACTCGACCCGTAGCAACGCGTTATCCCCTCTCTTGCCTACTAGACTGGCTGGGTCCACGCGCTAAGGGCGCTCTTCATTCCCTACGCTCAATCGTATCAACAATTTTTCAGATAAAAAACTGGCTTACTGGTAAAACAATTAATAAAGTTGGTTCAAATTATTTTTGAGAACGAGAAACAATCACCTAATTTACTCAGGAAACAAATTTTGCCGTCAGATTCTAGAAAATTTATTTATTGAAGAAAAACTGACCAATCATTTCTTCATGAGGGAAAGTCGGATTAGGAATTGGTATTTGTAAAAAATGAATTTGTTGAAGAAGAATGAAATTTTCTAAGAATTCTTGAATGAAGAAAAACTTTTCGAAAGTTTATGTACATATTTCAAAAAACTGCCTCAGTGATTTATTTTTAACAGAATTTCCTTTAAAAAAAGAACTAAACAAGGTTTTTATCATTTAAGAATAATTATTATTATTAAACCATTAAGCCAAATCCCTTTCGGGGTAAGCCTAACTCGTTTACAATATTCAATAATACAAACTTATCCAAAGAACACAAGATTTTGATTGTTTTCCTAGGATTATTTTATTATTAATATTTTCTCGGAAAAAATATTCTATAGAACTTTACTGTTTCAAATTTTGGAAGTGAACTTCTTATGGCCTAAGCCATCTGAAAAATCTCAAGACAACATTCTTGAATAAATAACTATATTTGAAGATTATTAACTCATTTTTGAAGTCGGAACCAGTAAAGTTGTAGGCAATGTTTCCGACAAGAAAATAAAACATGTTTTATTGAAATTCTACAATTAGAAAGAATTAATGAGAATTGACCGCAAGATGAAATTCAGTTGTAAAAATGACTGTCCAAAGTAACCACTTTTCGTCAGATTTAAAAATATTTTATCACTAGCTTACTTTTTGTATGGCAGGAAAACTAATTTAAATATTTTTAGAACAGAAATAATAGTGGTAGTAATTTTTTTGGTACAAATACTGGCCAAAATTTTGTTCTATTCAAGAGAAATAATTTCAAAATGTTGTTCCTCAAGACAAGTTTCCTGCGGAGCTAAAATTTCTTTAAAATATTCTAAAGAGGCTCAAAATTTCTAAAAGGGGTCGAAATTTCGGTCTTTTTTCATCGAAAAAACGTCTAACCAATTTTTTCATTAAGGAATGACCCAGTATTCTTGCAGAGTTAATTAATCAATTTGAAATTGTTTAAAAAATAAAGAATTCACTAACTCACGATTAGGAAAATGTGACTTTAGGGTTGTTGTATTAAAGTGAAATAGGCTGAGAATCTTCAAAGAAATGATCTTTCAAAACAACATCCGAAACTGAATCAAAATATATGTTGAAAAGAATATTTCCAAAAAATTTGGTAGGAACGAAAAACTGACAAAGAAATGTAACATAATACATTATTATTTATTATTTTTCTATATAATTAGATTTGCATATTATTATCATATAATGTATAACACTACACTTATTATTAAATTGATTAATGATAAATTATTATTGAAGCAAAATGGTGTCCATAAATGTTTATAATAAAGGAAATCTTGGCCTACACGACCTAGTCTAAAATTGTTTGCCTTGATCATAATTTTCCCATTTTGTATGGAATGCAGAAGTGGCCCAAATTTTCTGAAGCAAAATAAAAAAAGTCAAAAATAAACTTTCTGGGAAAAAACACGTCCAAAATTTGGTGAACATCCAAAAATGTATTTATGTACCCTGGTGAAAGTATCAGATAGTAATTAATTTGGAAACAATCCAAATTATTTGGTATGCACAGAATTTTCAATCCCAATTAATGTTTGGACTGAATTGGATCTGTTCAGATTGAAAATTCGGTTCGAATTAATCCAATCCGGATTGATTCAGATTCATTAAGATTTATTTCCAAATATTTCGGATCGAATGTTCTCAGTTATGAAAGAATTTCCTGCCATTTTTCACCTGATGATATCAAGTGCCTTATATTATTTCTGAGATAAAAAAAAAAGAGCAGATATTTTCTGTGATACAAAATCTGAATAATAAGTAATATAGTTCATATATAATTCAAATACCTTG
Organism: Neuroterus valhalla; assembly: GCA_011762715.2. Taxonomy (NCBI): domain Eukaryota; kingdom Metazoa; phylum Arthropoda; class Insecta; order Hymenoptera; family Cynipidae; genus Neuroterus; species Neuroterus valhalla. The sequence goes on along the minus strand of WSXT02064864.1, from coordinate 17,529 downwards.
TAAAATGGTTGCAGCAGAAAATGACATTTCAAAATAGATAACAATATCGACTTTTCTCTCTCTCCCCTATCCGGAAGTGGAAAGCTAAGCCCATCTTGTGACCTTACGAGTTAAAATTGAAAACCAAAACAATGTGAGAAAGAATAAATAAAAAAATTTCACTCACCATGGAAGATACTTGTCTTATCTTCATGTTCCTAGGATTCTCGAGGGTAAACTTTATCACTGGTAATTAATAATCCTGAGTTCCACTGTTAAATAATATCCAGTGTAGCAAATAAATCGTTTCAAAAAGAGGGAAAAGAAGGGAGATGGGGAAGTTGATTGAAAAATGGTAAAACGAAGGTGGTGAACTAGGTCACACGAGTTTTCTTATTCGCGACTCATGTCACTGTACTGGTTACAAAAAATTGGCGTGGGGTCGAGTACCTCCAGAGTACCTCGCAGGTGGATGGACAGAGGTTGACTGTGGAGTGTGGAATCGCAAGTAAGAACTAAGAGAAGAGTTCTGTGCTCGGGTGGAGCACAGAGGACCAAAGCAAAGGGAATGGGAACGCAGCTGAGGACTTGTTAAATGGAGAACAGAGAACTGGGACCAGAAAAAAGGAGTGGGGGAAGTTGGCCCCTTTCTGTACCTTTCAAATATTTATCCTCTTCTTAGGTTCAGTTCTTCTACTCAAGGCACCTCAAGGTTCCAAGGAAAAAGGGGATGATACGCATACCTGCTGGATGGAAGAAATATATAAATAAAAAATCTGCCCGCTGCGCGGGCACATTTTCATCACGCGCTATGCGCGCGGCTCGCTTCGCTCGCAAGTTTGAGCGCGCCTAGGGCGCGCGACTTTCGGATCTCGCGCTTCGCGCTCGATGGTAAAGTCACCTCGCGCTCCGCGCTTCGTTATGAATTTACCTTACGCTACGCGCTCGGATTTTGTACCTCCCTACATCTGTATAAAAAACTTGTGAAACTCAAAAGCGAAATGTCGACTGCTTTAAATTTGATGAGTGTGAATTCTCTTTTATTGAAGCTTCTCCGGCTTTAGCGAATACATTCTCATCGCGTGTCTCGTGCTGTGCACTTGATCAAAGTTTGTCCAAAACGGTGAAGAAGTTTTGTTGCCTTATTTTTTTCACATGCTGTCTAGTTTTTCTAGAAATTCGATGAACAAATTTCCTCTATCAATCTTCTGTGTTAGCCACAGTCATTTTTTCAAAAATGTTATTATTTCAGTTTTATAGTTATCTTTCCTGCTTCAAATGAAAAATACATATCCTGTTAGAGAAGTTGATAACACATTAAAGATAATCTCCTGGTAGAGAACTTGCGTCTATTTGATTTTTTCCTGAGTTTGTGTCAATAGTCAAAAAGTTCATTTTTTTCATTTTTTATATGCTTTTCATATGAATGAAGCAAAAACCACTTGTCCTATCAAAAAGTTAATACTAACAAATTTTTAGATCTTTTTTGGTGCACGATTTTAGTTCCTTTACATTTTCCCGTACCTTAAATAGTTTGACCAAAAAATGAATCTTTCTATTTTTCAATATTTTTTGTGTGACCAAAATTTGAATTTTCGATTTTTTGAGAGAACTCGAAAAGTTGTAGAGATCATTCTGGAGCGCTCCCAAAAATTAAAATTTTTTTCTTCAAACCTTTTTCCATATCTTGCGTTGTTTGCGTAACAATTCTCATTTTCGTTTATATTTTCGAATTTTGAAAATGTCACAACTCTGACAATTTTCTTTTTATTAAAAAAAATCATGAGGATAAATTGTTTCACTTTTTACCTACTACAATAAACCGTATACTTACAGTTTTTGAGTCTTGGAAAAAAAAGTCAAAAAAAAATTGCAAAATGCTCCCCCTCTTCTATTTTTGATCCAAAACAGCTGGTTAACGAACTTGACATGTATTTTTGGTCCCTCAAAATGGATGCCAAAGCACGATCGAATATTATCATTCTTTCGATAGTTTTCAAGTTCACAGATTATTTTTCATTATTTTTTGTGCGATCGAAATTTGATTTTTCGATTTTTTGAGAAGATTAAAAAAGTTGTTTCCACAATCTTGTGGGGCTCCCAAGAAGAAATATTTTTGCTCCCTGACTTTCTTTTCAATCTTGCGTTATTAGGCTAAAAATTATCATTATTCTTTAATATTTTTGAATTTTGAAAATGCCATAACTCTGGCAATTTGGTTTTCATCCAAAAAAATCATGAGGATAAATTGTTTCACTTTCTACCTACTAAAAGAAACCGTACTTAAAATTTTTGAGTCTTGGAAGAAAAAATCCAAAAAAATTTTCAAAATGCTCCCCATCTTTCATTTTTTATTCAAAACAGCTAGTTAACGAACTCGACTTGTATTTTTGGTCCCTCAAAATGGGTGCCAAAGCACGATCGAATATGATCATCCTTTCGAAAGTTATCAAGTTCACAGATTATTTTCCATTATTTTTTGAGCAATCAAAATTTTAATTTTTGATTTTTTGAGAAAATTCAAAAAGTTGTGAAGTTCATCTTGTAGGGCTTCCAAAAAGGAACATTTTTTCTTCTACACTTTTTTTGATATCTTCCGTTGTTTAGCTTGAAATTCCAATTTTCGTTTATATTTTCAAATTTTGAAAATGCCTTAACTCTGACAATTTTGTTCTCATCAAAAAACATTATGAGAATTAATTGTTCCAATTATAACTGACTGTAGGAAGCTGTACCTACAATTATCGAGTTTTAAAAAAAAATGGTCTCAAAAATTTTGAAAAAGCTCCCCCTCTTTCATTTTTGATCCAAAATATCTGGCTAACGAACTTGACTTTTAGTTTCTGACACTGGAAGAGTGTACCAAAGGCCAATCAAATCGATTTGTTTTTTCGAGAGTTATTGTGCTCACAGACAGACACATTCGTAAAAACCTGTTTTTTCGGGTTCAGGGGGTCTCAAAACGTGGACATTTGACAAAAACGAGGGGGATCAAATTTTACACAAATCTAATACCTTCTCTGATGAGAATGTAAAAAACCATATATATCATTAATTATGAAGCCATATGAGAATCACATAAAATTTTGTTTTCTTTTTCAAACTGGCAGTCTTTTAAATTGTATCAATTCCATTTTTCAACTTTCAAGTTCAAACAATTTCAGAAATTACTATGCCTAACTCAAAATTTATAAAAGTAAGCAATCAGAAAAACTTCTTGCTAGTGAGTATTTAGAATTTTACAACATTAAATTGAAACATCAGCCAAATTATTTGAGTCGAGGTAAAATAAAGTTTCTCAAATTGCAACAAAATTGGTCATATTGGATGGCATTTTATGGAAAAAAATTACCATTGAGATACACTGGAACCTCAAACTTAATCCAGCTTCGGGCTTGGGTATCGACGGGCTTGGAAGAAGTTCGAGTGAGCTGAAACGTAAACAGTCAGGGTCGAATACACGCGAGGATGGCGGGGAGTGGAGCGAGGAGAGCGCCCCTCTCCAAACCCCCCACACCGTTTCGTCCACGAGCCATCCACGATCTCATTTCGAAGAAGGAGCGAGTTTGGGTGAATTCAGTTTGAGGTTGCAGTGTAAATACAGAGAGGGAGATTATAAAATTTTGAGCTTTTCGCGGATACCATCGTACCATCGATTCACCAGTTTTCTTCTCTTTTCATGTCAATAAACATAAATATTCTCTGCTACTATTTCAATGGGACATCACACGTCCTTTTCATTGAAAATTTTCCATTTTCTTCGTATTTACAACATATTTGAAAAATTTTATTCTAAGACTTCAAAGGCAACTGATATTTTTTCTTATTTATTCTTGATATTCATTTTCGAAGGTGAAATATTATTTTTAGAAAGATGCTTACAATCAATGAAAAGGGTGTGGAAAACCCTATTCATATTGTATTGATCAACATTTTACATCATTCAAGTTAAGAGTAACAAATTGATAAAATCTATGGTGCCCGAAAAAAACAAAAAAACAATCCAGCCCATAGGACTTTTTGAGTTTGGAAATTTGAAAAACCCTGTAGGTATTTTCATCTTCATCGATGGTCATTCTAGCCCACCGATAAATCTTTGAAATTCAAATTTTTGAAATTCGTGAATTCAACGAAAGAAATCAACCGTTTCAACAAAAAAATTGTTCACTTCATCAGATTTCCAACTACGAGTTTCATACATTCCTGGATTTAATTCCCTAAATTTCAAACCCGACCTTATTCCGCCTCGGGGTGGCGACTTGACCGGGAAATGACTGAGAATTTATTTTAAAACCGGGAATTCACTCGACTTAATCTAGACTATTAAAAATTCTACCGAAAAAATACAAGAAATGACCGGCTTTCTTTTTATGAATCAAAAAGAGATCTTATCATTTGATTGAAAGAATGTAACGTTCCTTTAATCTAATTCTCAAAATATTTAAATATATCTATACGTCATGAGAGGAAGAATTTATATTTTTTTCCATTATAAGAAATACATTTTGCAAATTTGTTGCTCAGTGAGATTTTTTCAGCCGACTCAAATTTGATAATCAAATTGAAGATACCCCAAACATACAGAAAGATTATCTTCATTTTTTCAAAAAAAAATTTCTATCACATTTTATTTGCTTTTCCCCATTAATTCGACTTGAAACAGTGAATTTCAGAAAAAAATTAGAGTTTTTATTTCAGAGCAGGGAGTTTCATTTTAGAAGTATAATTTCACTTGTAACAGAGAATTTCCTACATGGAACGGGAACTTTTTAAACAAATTATAATTTAGATTAGGAAGAGAAGAATTTTAGAAAATCGTTCCTCGAATAAAAAATTTTGAAGTCCTCTCTTCTTAATTTCAAATAAAGAAAGTAATTTAAGCAGTCTTTAGAGAAGAAATAGTATTCCGAAGAAGAAATATTTCTGAATTATGCTAGAAAACTTGTTTACATTTTTAATTAAAAATTAATCCTTTTTTAGTTAAAAAATCAACTACTGATTTTAAATTCAAGCTTGTTTGTTGAAAATCAATTCATCTTTTTTTAGTGAAAATTAAAAAATTAGGTTGCACATTGATTCTTGAATTTGAAAATTAAACTATTTCTTTGAGAATTTATGTACTTCATGGAAAATTTGGCTTTTTTGTAGAAATTCAATCTCTATAGTTGAAAATCCATCTTTTTGCTAAAAATATATCTATTCCCGTTGAAGATTCATCATTATACTTGAAAGTTCTTCAATTTAATAAAAAATCAATTTATTCAACTGAAAATTCAACTATTTCATTTTTAGTGGGAAATTGGTCAGTTTGAGTTCAAAATTAGACAATTCGGTGACAATTTGTCTTTTTGAAGTGAAAATTCAATTATTTCGTTGAAACTTCATATATTTTGTTGAAAAATGGATTTTTGGGTAGAAAATGATTTTTTTCGGAAGGTATTCTTATTCAAAAAATCTTCTTCAAGATTAACAATTCAAGTTATACAGTTAAAAATGTTTCATTTTAGTCGAACATTCATCTAGTTGATACTCTTAATATTTTGTTTGAAATTAATTTTTTGAACCAAAAATGTCACTATTACATTTTTGTTTAAAAATTTCTATTTGTGTAGGTTAAATTTAAACCATTTTGTTAAAAATTGTATTTTTTGGCTGAAAATATAATTTTTTGCTAAAATTGAACTATACCATTTAAAGTTCATCATTTCAGTTAAAAATTCGTATTTCGGGTTTAAAACTCAACTGTTTTAGGTAAACATTTACCATTTCATTTAATTTTTCATCATTTTGTGTAAAAATGTAATAATTTGTTTAAAGGTTAGTTGTTGTTTTGGTTGAAAGTTGGCTTCTTTTGTTGGAAGTTAGTTTTTTTATGAGTATTTTTTTAAACTGAAAACTTATTATTATTATTATTATAGCATTAAGCGAAACCCCTTTCGGGTTAAGCTAAACTCGTTTACGTTTTATCATTGTAAACGAATTATTATTGGTTAAGTTGCACACTGAGGAGGGCACAGTCTCCTTCAGGAATCTGTTAGAAATTCTCACCAACTACCCAAATAAGAGCTGGTCGAATTTTGTACAAAATTATTTAGTTTGGTCAACGAAAAGAAAAGTCTGAAATCAAGAGAAAAACTCCTGAGTGGAAGGACCAAAAAATACGAATTCTCAATAAAACAAACAATTTTTCAAATTAAATTTATAATATAATCATGTAGCTCTGCCGACTAAAGATTCTTCTATATTGAAAATTGTCACTCAAACAAGAAAGAATATTGGAAAGACATTTCTCGTGAAATGTTGGAAAAATAAACGCATATTTAGGAGAGCAATCAACACAAGTGGGTCCTTTCGAGTCTCACTTATAATTGAAAATTTCATACATTAAGATAAATATTTATTTGTCTAGTTTAACATCCATTTTTTCAATTAAAAAATTGAGTATTCAAATTTTCGTTGACAATTTACCTTTACAGTAAAAGTTAATCTAGCTGTTTGAGGACTCAACTCCTTCAGCTCCTTAGAAAATTATTCTATTTGAATATTCACCTTTATGGTTGGAAATTGGAGTGCTCCAGTTAAATATTTATCTTTTTTGTTAAAAATTTTCCTTCTTGGTTTGAAAATTAACGGTTCTGGTTACAGATTTATAATGTTATTTTAAAATTCATCACATTGTTTGAAAGAATGAACTATTTTGTTGGAAATCCGTTTTTTTTATCTTAAATTGATTGTTTTCAATTGTAGGTTTAACTGTTCCAATTTTTGTTTTAAAAATTGATTTTTATTGTTGGAAATTTTAGTATTCTTCTTAAGGCCATGTTGAACATGGGTCACGTGACCTCATTTATCGATTTTTTTTGCAACAATTCACGTTCACAGCGAAATAGATATCGAGTTGATTTTTTGGGGAAAGCCTCAGAAAACAATAAACTACGTTTGTATACAAAATTTCGAAAAAAAAATCGCAAACAAATTTTGTTGTTGAAAACTTTGAACAAAATGTTGTATACAAACGTAGTTTATTGTTTTCTAAGGCTTTTCTCAAAATATCAAATCGATATCTGTTCGGTGTAGACTTGAGTTGTTGCAAAAAAAAGATGTCGGTAAGGTAGGAATCGGGTAAGTTTAACATGGCCTTAAAACTGATTTATTAGGCAATTCCTAATCTGTAAGGTAGATGTCGGATAAGAATTAAGAACGGTTGGTAACCTTATTATATCAAGCATAAATAAAAATATAAAATTCTGTTAAAAATGTATGTTATATTTGACTATCTGATTTATAAAACTCTACCTTGGAATTTATATGTTCATATATTTACTTAGGTCACGCCAAAAATCTGCCTCATTTTTTTTAAATCTCCTTAATATAATACAGAGCCATTCAACAGGTTAGGAAGAGAGAGTAAAATAAAAACATTATTCCATCTAATAAGTTTATATTCTTTATTACAGAGAATAAATGGAACATTTATCAAAATCCTAACTTAGATACATAAATCAGGTTTCCTTCTGAAAAAATTACTTCTAGTGAACTTGTAATTTTTATCAAAAGATAATAGTGCATTTCCTGCTTCACTGCGGTTATATATTCACGATCCATCAGTATTTTTTTTATTTTCCTACGGCTCTAAATAATATTTTGCATTGGAAGATAGAAAAAAATACCAAGTAAATCTCTCAAGGAACAAACATGTGATACAACATTTTATCTTTAATATGAACTTATTAGGCAATTCGTTTTTTCCTTAAAATAAACTGTATTTATGGGTACGTTGATGACTGTGCATGAAAAATATAAAATTGTAACGGAGTTCGGCTTTGAAGGGAACATTCAATGATTAAAAAAGAGGCCTTAATATTGAATTAAACGTATGAGATACTGAATCACAATAAAATATTGTGGAAATGTCTATACCTATTACTTATTTTCTACTAATTGATTATCTTTAATCTGCCGATAATAATTTACATAAATCGATTATTATTGATAATCGTCTCCTTTTTTTTCATTCGCTTTAGAGGCCGAAAACCAAAAATAAAATCAGCTCCGAACATATTTCGGAAAAATTTTCTCGCCCTCTAAAGCAAAGGTCAATTTCTTATTTGCAACTAACTAAAGTCAACATCATCTGCTCAAAAATCTCTAGAAAGGGATCCTCAATTGCATTAGATTGTATCCTAATAAGGATAAGCGTATGAGTTTCCAGGTCTTGAAAATATTCGACAAGTATTTCATATCCTAGATTTGTAAATCTAAATACCAGCAGATTATGTCTCGTAATCTATTCGTCGAATTTAATAGAATTAACACTCGTATCTATTTGTCCACCTCGATAACTTCCACGCTTTTTCTTCGTCTTCTCGTGTCGGAACGACTTTCCCCTCGTGTGTTTCAGGTCCAGGTTCGCCCTTTCACCCCACGAACCTCTCGCACCTTTCTATAAAAACAATAAACATAGAATATTAGTGAATTATTAGTGAGTCCTTAGAACAGTTAAATGAAAGCAATCGTTTGGAAGTTTCAAAATTTTGCACCAAAATCATAGCAGCGTGAACGATTTTTCTTTTTAAATCCTGGTTATTTCGAAGTTTAAAACCTTTTCTCTTCCAGTCCGTGAAATCCAAAAATTCAAGCTATAAACAAAATCTATTTCAGAGTATTTCAAACTCAACTCAATTTTATCCGGACTCAAGATATTCTATCCCGCGGTCATTTTGAAAAATCTTCGGCCACACTTAAAACAAATCTTAAATTTATATAGGACTCTGGCGCGAAATTTGAAATCTAGGATTCTTTGTTCAAAGAAACCAGATCTTACGTAAGAAAATATGATTAAGACATATAAAAATAATGAATACCTTACCTCAAAATTCAGCCCTAGAGATTAATCGTCAAAGGTGATTTTTTTGTTTTGCGATGGTGCATCAGCCCCAAAGGATGGTTTGTTGAAATTGGAGTGGCCCCTAAAATTTCCACCACCACCTCTTCCCCTTCCACCATCACCGCCCCACGATTTTCTGGGACCGTTTCCGTCCCGGCCACCCTCGTCATTTCCACCCCACGACTTCCTGCCTTCAAATCCACCCCTTCCACCTCTATCGCCACCTCTGCCCCTAAATCCTCCGCGACCGCCCCTATCAAAACCGCCGCCACGACCTCCCCTATCAAAACCACCGCGACCACCCCTACCACCACCTCTGCCTCGAAATCCTCCACGATCCCCGCCTCTTCCTCGAAAACCGTCACCCCTTCCTCGGAATCCACCCCTTCCTTCGTGTTTATTATTAAACCCGTTGGTTGCGGGACTCTCCTAAAACATAAAGGAAAATCAGGTCAGTTGCCTCGTCCACGGTACTCCTGTTAATTTTTGGAGGGATTATTGTACTTGGGTGTATACATTGAAGAGAATTTTTGAATAATTTTGTTCTGAAAACATGGTTAATGCACGGAAACTAACGAAGCAGGAATCTTGTTTGTCAAGTCAGGTTTTTTTTTTCTATTTGGAGATAATTTGGACCGGCAAGTGACCTGAAATTCCTGATAGTTTCCAAGCATTTACCTTTGCTTCGAATGCATTGTTTGACAATTTCGGGTCCAGGATGAACTCCTCGTCTCTGACTCGACGGAATGGGGTATTTTTCTGTGACAAATGAGAGGGATCTTTTATTAACTGATAATTCTACAAGTAGGTGGTTTTGGAAAGAGAATAAGGTCTCGGATTTAATCAAAGTTCGTGAATAAGAAAGTATTTGAATCAAATTCAACCAAAAAAGAGATATCGATCGGACCAAAAGTTCCGAAAACAGACTGTTACAGATAGAAGTTTTATTTACATCAGACAACTTTATTTTCCCTATGCAAATTACGTGTCTTGAAATTGTGTTGTCCGATAGGTTCTGAGATATCTAACTGGAGTTATGTCAATTTAAGTGCAAAAAAATTTGTTCATATCGCTTAAAAACGATAAACTATTCAAAAGAAGTATAAAATGAAAAAAGTTGTGTATGAGTTCAAGATTTCTGAAGAATATTTTACAGCCTTTTTTTTAACGTGAATAATGTGCTTGTTTGAACAATGAATGTGCAAATTTTCGAAAGGCTACCTTGAACAAGTTCCTTTGAATCTTTTGAGAATTATTTCTATTCGCATAAAATTTTTTGTAACATTTTTCAATTTTTTGTACTGATATTGTAATCCCAGAAAATATTTTGAAATATCATGGAATATTTGAAATTATTATTTATTTTTAATCTCATGAAATTCCAGGCTGAAATAAAATTACTGAAATAGCAAAATCCCAAATACTGAAAAATAACGAAATATTATCGCAGAAATACAAAATTTCCAAACAAAATAAACTACCGAAATTGTTTACAGAGGAAATTTCAAAATTCCGAAAAGCCAAGTTAACGAAAAAAGAATAATGCTGACATTTTAAAACCCGAATATTTAGGACACCAAAATAGAAATGTATCAAATTACAGAAATTTCGAATTCCCGAAATTAATATAATTGTCAAATTATGTGTCGCTAACAATTAGTTAAAAATTTGAATTAGGTACCCTGGTTCATAATTTTTTTTTTTTTTTTACTTTTTCAAGCATTCACTTATTTCCGTAATTTCGAAACTCACTTTTTTGGTAGATTAAAATTTCAATTTTCGGTGTTGAAAATTTAGGTTGACCGGTTGGGAGCAGGATTTATAATAATTTCCAGATTTTCAAGTATTAGAGGAGAAAATCCTATTGCGTGAAAATGAATGGAAAAGAAATAAAACAATATAAAGTAACTAAACTCCGAGACCTGTTTGTTTTAACCTTTTGAATCTTACCTTTTCACTACTATTTTGTCCAGCCTTAACAAAGTTGCTATAATTATTTTTTGGGGTCTTGGGTGGTGCCGTCTCTTCTTCCTCTTCCTCTTCATCATGTTTCCTCTTCAATCCCTTCTTAACTTTCGGCGTCTCTTCCTCTTCAGAAGAATCATCGCTCGAAGATTCCTCCTTCTTTTTCACCTCTGGAGTCTTCACCACTTTGGCTGCCTTTTTCGGAGGTTCATCTTCATCCTCACTACTATCGTCACTCGACGATTCCTTCTTCTTCGCCACAACCTTAGCCACCGGTTTAACTACCTTAGCCTCCTCCTCACTACTACTATCTTCACTTGATGATTCCTTAGGTTTTACTATCTTTGCCGGAGTAACTTTCGCTAAAGTTTTCGCAGCTACTTTCGGAGCCTCATCTTCGGAAGAATCGTCTGAACTCGACGCTGCTTTCTTTGCCGGGGTCGCCTTGGCTGGAGTCTTTACAGAAATTTTAGGAGCCTCATCTTCAGAAGAATCGTCAGAGCTTGATTCTGCTTTCTTTATCGGCGTTGCTTTCGCCGGAGTTTTGGCTGGAGCTGGTTTTTTAGCGTCTTCATCAGAAGAATCGTCGTCAGAGTCACTAGAAGATGCCTCCACTGGGATTTTCACTGGAGCGATGCTTTTCTTTGGAGGAGCGACTTTCTTCGGTTTTTCATCTTCGCTATCATCACTACTATCGCTTGAAGATTCTTTTTTAGCGACTGGTTTTTGAACCTTGGGTGTGACTGGCGCAGATTTTGGAGCCTGCGGAACTTCTTCGTCTGAACTGTCATCGTCCGAACTCGATTCCTGCTTCTTCGCAACTGTCTTCGCCGGAGTTGTTTTTGCTGGAGCTTGTTTCACCGGTGAGGCTTTTGTTGCAACTTTTGGAGTATCTTCTTCGGAGGAAGAATCTGAACTAGATTCTGCCTTCTTTGCAACAGTTTTTGCATTTTGAACTGCAGGTTTTACTGCTTTCGCATTCTGAGCCACGGCTTTCGGAGTTTGAACTGCTGGCTTCTTTGAAGCTTCATCTTCGGATGAACTGTCATCAGAACTCGAATCCTTCTTGGGTTGTGGTTTTGTTTTTTGAGGAGAAGAAACGCCCTTCTTAACAGGCTTTACAGGAACCTTTGGAGTTTCCTCTTCTGAAGAAGAATCGTCGTCAGAACTGGATTCCTGAGCCTTTTTGGCTGGCGTGACTGCTGGTTTTGCGGTTGGCTTTGCAGGTGTAGGTTTCAGAGGTGCCTTCTTTACTGGAGGAGATTCATCCTCTGATGATTCTTCTGATGAACTAGATTCTTTTTTTACTGCTGTCTTCGTTGGCGTTTTACCATTCACTTGAGGAGTCTTAAGTTTTGGACGAGCCTCTTCCTCGCTTCCAGAACTTGAGTCTGAACTGCTGCCCTTTTTCACTGGTTTCAGAGTTAACTTCTTCGGAGAGTTCTTTTGGAAGTATTCGAAGACATCAACTATTGAGGGCGATCCTTTCGACAGTGGAGACTGAAAAAAGAATATTATTTAAAATAAGTTTGGCTTGTTTTTATTTTTCCCTTCCTAATACATATTTTTTTATGTCAAAAATTGATCAAATGGAGCAGAAATGTATCTATAAATAAGGAAAATATATAAGTTTACTTTCCAAGAGTAGGGATAGATGAAAAAAAAAAAACAATAAAATTTTGTATGCGTATACTAATTTTCAACGTTTACTTTTCATTCTCCGATGGCCATAAATTATTGGAAATCATTAAAATACGAATAACCCAATTCATGAAAAATACCTTATTTTTGGATTAACAATTCTTATTTGCAATTGAATGAAAAAATTTCAGATTTTACATTTTACATTCAACTTCTTCATGCTAGGATAGCGTGAGAAGAGTAATTGTTTTTCAATTGAAAATGAGAGTTTGATTCATTTTGCTTTCACTTTAATTCAAAACATGAATTGTGGTTTTCAAATAGGAAGTTTTACGCTTCATTTTCCACTCAGGTAATAGAGGGGATATTCAAATGACCAGAATAAATAAAAAAGTTTTATGCTCCAACACCAAAAAAGGTTAATTATCCCAAGGTCACATTTTAATCTGTACTTAATATTATAGATATATTCTTTGTGAAAAAGTAGCATTGTCTGTAAACCAATAAAAATGAATTTAGATTCAATAAAAGCAAGACTTATAAATATTTATTTTGAAAGCTTGAATATTTTATCCTCCTATTCAAAACTAGAGTAAAGCAAAATTATCTCGAAAAGTATGAATGTAGGAAGATGTTTATACATTTTCAGAAAATTATTCATTTTGTAAAGGATTCAATATAAAATGAATGACTACAAGCACTGACATTTGAAATATAAATTGCATGAATTGTGTTTGAATAACTTGGATTATTTGTTTATCTAATGCAAAAACTCGAAAATCATTTTCGGCGTCGAAAGGCAAAAATAATGTGCAAAAGTGAGGTTATGTTTAACACGCTGGCATTGCTCCTAAATAAATAACTCACCAAGTACATAAGGTATTGCATATTTGCTCAAAGCTAAATTAACAATTGGGAAAATCAATATATAACGACATGAGAACGATAGTCGCATTTATTTTCATTGTTTGAAGCAAACATTCAAATTCCCTCGTGGTCATTAAAAAAAAAATGGAAACTACAAAAACGACAATTTCTAATACGCAGGTTCGATCAAATCTATATGTACCGCTTAGTGTCAATATAGAAAATGCAATATAAATGTTAGTTTTATAAATCTATAACTTTCATCCACGAAAGCGTGATTAACAACATTTTTAATTCGCGCACGTGGTGTACGTCGTCGCCGCATTAGGGTGCGATTTCTCTCGAACAAGACAAGGATTCTGTTAAAATTTTGATTGAATGTAAAATATAACTTACTGCTTTTGTTTTCTGGTGAAAAATTTTTGCCAGGGATGCATCCTTTCTTAATAAATAGTCGTAAACGAGGGCTGAAACGCCGCTTTCTGCCGTGAAGGCCATGACGGTGACGCGTGAAGTGGTATATTTTCGGAACAAGAACGTGCCGGAACACTCAGAAATGTTTCCATTCCTGTTTCCCGAACGCACTGCGCACGGGTTGCTGGAACCAATGAGATGAACTATTCCAGGAGAAATTTAGTTTTTTCATCTGTAGCAATAAATCCCATTCGTTTCGCCGACGCATGTCTAGTAGCGTTTAAAACCGGATGCTGAGATTGTCGCCATCATGTTTTTTGATTTTAATTTTATATAGTTTTGCGGGAGGGAATCTTAGAAATGAACTGTTTTCTTCTATTACACATATTTGTTCCCACTTACTCCTAAGCATTTGATGATACCAGCTTGGACGTATCTATCACGAAATCAAGTCCCATTCATATGTCTATGCCAGTTGATTTTAATTTATACTTTTTTTAAAAGTATCTTTTCAGCATTCGGAATTCTGAATAAATTGGTTGCATAGTAATGTATAATCGCTTTAGTAATAAGCGTAATAGGTTACAAAAGATTTTTATTTATTTTTATTTCGATAAATTCTTTGAGTAGGTCGACCTGAAGGACTGTGGAAGACCCCCGTGTATCAATCTTTGTTTAAGGGTTAAACAAAGATTTGCCTTAAATACACGGGCCTTTGCGCTTGCGTTGCGGCCGCTTGCCCATTGGCCACAATTGGCGCCAGCTGGTACGCTTATTCAAAATGAGTAATAGAACCACTTCTCGTAATTGAAATGAATTGTATAAATTTTGATTTGAGGCATACAGAATTTGAGTATTTAGAATTTGAGTGAAAATCAACTGCTATATGGAAAATATGTATTATAAATTTTGTTTATGCCTCAAATCAGAATTTCTACAATTTTTATATATTTTGGTGCAATTTTTATCAATTATTTATTTTGATTACGAGGAGTGGTTTTATTACTCATATTGAATTAGCGTCCCAGCTGGCGCCAACTGTGGCCAATGGGCAAGCGGCTGCAACGCAAGCGCAAAAGAAAAGTCGCCAATATTGGGATCCTTAAATATGAAACCAACATAACCGCACTTTTTATAATGTCCTTGATGGAAATTTCTTGAGAATCTTGAAACGGTCATCTTCTTCAATCTCATTCTTCTTGATCTCCCTCAATATTCCTGATACGAGAAACGCTTTACCGTTTTGATTCGACGTTTTTTAACCCAAGTTGAATTAAGTACCAAATTTCAACTTCTTGTCCTAAATGTAAATTCTTTGAAAAATAAAACCTCGCTATAGGTTATGTTATATTTTTCTGTGTTTAACATGTTTAACAACTTAAAGACATTTGAAAGTGTTTATATTTAGCATAAGATTTGAGTTTTCAAAATATACATTCTAAAAACGTATTCTATGCCAGGATGTCCGTAATGCAAAAGTTGCCAATCGCCAAGAGTTTAAGAATGGAATTAAATTGATGTAATTTCAAGTTTGCAATATGTGAGTACATTAATATTTAAACAATACTAGTGCTATGACAAGTATTGTATTCCTTTATCATAGCAAATACAGAATTCAAATTCGATCTTTCAATTCCAAAAACAAATGGATTTGATATTTCGTGTAAAATTAGGAAATTTGAAGTATTTAAAACTAGAAAACTAAAAAGCAATAATTCAAAATTACCTACAACAGTCTAGATGCGAGCGTTATTGGTAACACATTTAAATTTAAACATTCATACATACTGTACAAATCCTTTTTGTGAAATTCAACGAATTTATATTAAAGAGTTTGAAATAAATGAATTAGAAATCTCAAAATTCCAAATTCGATAACACTGAATTTTAATTTTAGCCAGGTTGCAGGCTTTCTAAATTCTGAAATATTTCAGAAATGCAGCTTTCAAAATCTAGACATCAAAATCAGAAGTTTTGTGAATAAAAATTCATAAGTTTTTTTAATATTCATGGTTCTCAGATACCTTTTCAGGAAAAGAAGTAAAAGAGTAGTATAACATAATTTAATTTAAAACCGGAGTTACCTCATCCTACTGCGCAGCCGTAATCCATCCATTGCGCATCATTTAGAATAACTTTTAACAGTTTTAACAACCTCAAAAATGAAATCGTTCAAGATTTTACTGCTCTCATTCAAAATCATTGATAGTTCAACCATTGTAAATTTTGGATTGAAAATGAATAGACGAAAGTGACAAATTGGAAACGTTTGATATTTCAAGAATTCTGAATTGTCGACTTTAGAACATAATTCATGTAAAATTTAGTAATACATATTTCACTGATTATTCAGAATGGCCCATTTCAGATTAAGTTCCCAAAATAAAACGTTCAAAAATTGGAGCATTCGAAATTATATATTGCGAAACTGTTTAAAATGAAATGATTCCTAAATGGATGTCCCGAAAGTGGAATGATTTTTCCAATTAATCTGAATTTTTAAGAAAAGGGATATTTATGTTTCAACCATTTTTCAACGAAAAACGGACAATTATTTCAAATGGAAAGTTCGAAAAGAAGCAATTCGAAATTGAAGTATTCAAAATTGTATGGTTTGAAATTTTACAGAATTCAACTATTCCAAATTAAAGACTTCAAATGGTAAATAAATGATTCATTCAATAAGATTCGGAATCTTTGAAATTGTGGGTGTGCTAAATCAGCAAATTGTCAATATCATTTAAATGATATAAAATCCAAAAATCCAATATTCAAAGATTTCAGCATAGAAATCTTTTCAGTTTTAAAATTTTTATTCAAAGAATATTGAAGGCTTCCGTTTGATATTAGGCAAAACTATTTCAAGAGTTATGCAAAAGGTCAAAATAATACACGTATTTTTTCCAGAGTGAAGTTCTGAGAAAATAGATAGCAAAGAATTTTGCCTCCCAAATAATCTCCATGGCAAAATTTTGATGCAAATGCCAAAGAAGTACAAAATAATCTTCCTAAAACGATCTCAACGACAGATACAACTGTATGTTTTGGTTTTTTATTATTTTGATCTATATATATACAAACATAATAATTCTATATTTATTAGGCTGCTATGTCCGATAATATTGTATAATTATACAGGTTTTTAAGGCAGGAATTTTATTTTTTAATTTGTAACCGTGGATTTCACTTTTTTGAGAAATTGAAACGCATTAAAAATGTAAATTTTTCAGATTACAACATTTTTATATGAGGTAATTTCATAATTAGTGTCTGAAATTCAACAATAGTAGAAGAAACGAACAACGAAAATTTTCAGATTTGGTTCAGATTGCTAAGAAAGCACTTTTTAAAGAATTTTATTAGAAGAAGCAGTTTTGCTTTTGGATTTTTCTATGTATCGCATGCTTTTTGAACATAATCCAACTTGTTTGATTTTCAGGAAAATAGTCGCCTTTTTCCTGATTTTCAACTTCCGAACATTTTTTTCGTGAATTTCAAACTAATAAGGAATCCCCCATCGAAACCAGAAATAAGAAGTCAACTGTTTCGAGTATTTTGTTGAATCGAAAATATTTTAAAAGTTATCTCCTTTTTTAATAAAAAAAATTAAGATCTATTTTTTTGCAACCCATCCATAAATTTTTGTTTAATCTTCTAGATATAACAAAGTTATAAATTGAAACCATCAATAGTTCACATTTTCTTAACCCATCAGCTGCGGAATTTTTTTCTGCCGTGGATTTTTATTTTCCTTCAGGTGTCTTAGCTATAACACT